>BJFM01000702.1:78471-98652 GCA_016586285.1 Arothron firmamentum | reverse complement strand
CCCCCCCCCCTCACCATCAACCTCTTCCAATCACAGCTCTCTGGCTAACAATGCCCTCCATAATCAACATCAAGCCTAGCGAGAAACAAAAGAGGTCAGACATCCTGGAGAACAGGAGACACGAGCTCATTGGAATATTAAGTGCTCGTTTTCTTATTCATATACAGTACAATGCCTGCTGACTGGAAGGCCACATCCAATTATTTTAGATGAATCTGCTGATTGGACAATTTTAAATATCCTCCGCTGACATGGCTGCAATGGAAAGAAAGGTACAGAGGCAGCAATAGATACAGAGTAATAGATGGCTAGACAATTATAATAGCCAGTTGTGGTTGGATTTTGTGCGTTGCCATAGAGTTTCTTGCAGCGGTTGCTAATAACGGGTGCTGCCTTTCCATAGTTTCTCCTCGCACTTACCTGGGCATTCATCCTTTGCAACCATTCCTCTGAAAAATGAGGTAGAGGGGGAGCTGGTAGAGGGGAGAGGGGGAGAGAGCGAGAGAGAGAGAGAGAGATAGATAGAGGGACAGAGATGATGCATGACAACACATGGAGAAGAAAAATGGATGGGCAAGGAAAACAACACGCTCCAAAACACAGACAATCTGTCAGGATTCCATCACTGTTTCTTCGCAGATGACTAAACGTGGACAAACTGTGGCGAGCAACTCCGTGCACATCCCAGACTGATGGCCTTAATGTTTACTTCAGCGGTAACAGATAGCTATGGCACAGGGATGGATGAATGATGACACTTAGAAGTTGTTAGCTGTGTAAAGGGGAACCAGTGTGTGTTCGTGTGTGTGTGTGTGCGTGTGTGTGTGCATTCTTAGTAAAGCCGTAGCCGTTCTGATAAAAACATCTTTTCTGTATACACACATAGCCTGCTGCCTAACGCATATGATTTCCTTCCATACTTTACTGAGCCTATATACAGTAGTAATCAGGTCAGCTAATTAGGCTACAATTGCTGCGGATCCCACTAGATTGTCACTATAGGGCCTCTCAGGCTCCATCAGTACGGCTTCTGTTTTCTGATATCCAAGTATTCAGAAATCCAGAAAAATACAAGGTTGTTCTCGCTGCAGAATATTTAGTAATTCCAGGTACATTTACCTGGTATGTCAATTATAAACAGCTTGTGTCTGTATTTGCATTTGGGTGTGGGTGGCAGGATGAAATGTCACAATTATCATCGCAAGCAAAATAACGTAATAATTCCCCGTACAAAACGATATTCTCTTGCCTTGTTGACTCTGCGGCAAGCCTATAACCATGGCTTTTATCCATGGATTTGATTGACAAATGCAATATTACATATATTTACGAAACACAACGGATCCTCCCAACACATACATACTGGGAAGAGGTTTGTCAGTCTAATAACAACTGCAGAAAGACACACAATGCAATGCACCATTTTCTGACAAAGTGCCTCAATATTGGAAAATAATAAATTGAATCAAAACAGCATACAGAAATTAAAATCAATCAAGAATAGTAATTATAGCAAATAATTCATGTCTGAGTGCTTCAATCAGATGGGCTTCTATTCTCTTGTTTGAATACATCCCTTCAGCTCTGAAATGACGACGCCTCCTACAACTGGCACACACACTCCAGCGGCCAGCAACAATCTAATCTCTTCTGGTCTAAGAGCAGTAATTTCTAAATGAAGTTCTACTTGCTAAAACATCAACTGCAAAAACCACATAATGCAGAAAGAGCGAGACAGAGACAGAAAGGGAGAGACGTAAGGAGCTCTCAATCTCAGGGCTACCTCCATACACACACAAGCGCACACACACACACACACACTGGTTAGAGAGCAAGCAGATTAACCTGAGGGACAGGAGCGAGGACACTGCCGTGAAGGACAAACGCAGTACTGCATAGGGAAGGGGGAGGGGCCAGCGGCGGGAGCAATGAAATCCCATGGCATAAATATTCATGAGCCATCTCACCTGTCTGAGCACAACTCATCTGTGGGCTTCACTGTGGAATTGGAGGGGGATGGGAGAAGAAGGGAGGAGACAGGGAGGAGACAGGGAGGCAGGATGGGTGAGGGGTTGTCGTGGCAGCTTCACGGAGAGCCAATCACACAGCAGGTACACCTATCCTTCCTGCTTCTCTGAATAAGATGTGATGTGCACCGAGGGTTGCTCTTTGAACCCTGAACACACCCTGCTAAACTCCATCACCTGCTACCACACATGTGAGCAGGGGCACACGCGCGCACAGACACACACACACACACACACACACACACACACACACACACACACACACACACACACAAACCCCAGCTTCACACATCCTCCCGGGCGACTACAGCTGTGGGCCGACCTGAGAGAGTTTTCAACACAGTATCATTCCAGGTGTGTCAGGCTGTCTCTGGTGGTGTGAACTCCATCTTTGATTACAGACACAAGATGTCAGGGGGCTTCAACCGGCAACAAAGCAGGTAGCAAAAGACTGCAAATCTCAGAAGAAACTGAGCTCTCCGTGCTCCCGCTGAAAATATCCACCTTTTTGCATGTTCTCTTATTAATGCTCAACCAGCCCGATTGTGACTAAAGCTCAAGGTTTCAGGTGCGGAAGGGCTTTCAGGCCTTCCACTATGCCTGAACAAAGGACCATTCTGTAAGCCTTGGCTGAGCCTGTTCTGTTCCTCTCCAGCTGTGCTCGTGTTGGGAAGACCAGTGCGTGCATGGCGATGGACAGGTTTATGAAAACAGACTGACTGAGAAGGATCAGTGACACAAGGACATCCAGGTGCCCACACCAAGACCACCTCTCTTTCCCTCTCTTGCTCTCCAGTCTCTAAAAAAAAAAAAAAAGGCACAGAGGGGATGTGTGAGACCTGTAACCATGGTTACCCATTAGCCCTGAGCCTAGTGACGCGGTTTGGATGGAAAACTCCGGTGGTAGTTTTAGATCAGCTCTGGGGTAAGCAGCGGATTTGGTATGAAAGAGGCCTGTTACTGCTCATTTTCTTTATAAAAAGCCAACTTATTGCAGAAATGCTGCAGAAAAAATAAACTGCAATGATGATAAAACAATGTCCTTCCACTGTGTTTTACTTGTAACCATCAGTAGTTGTACTTGAGCAGGGAATCGTTGATGCCCTGTGGGTTATAGAGAAAGAACCTTGGCCACCATGAAGTCAGTGCCCTTTGTGGAGGTTGGAGAGTGGTGTGCACAACCACCTCCCCTTCCTTCCCCGTCTCCTTGGAGGCTCCTGCCTGTGATGTCCAAACACTGAGCTGTCCACCCCTTTCTATTCACCTCCATCACTCTCATCCAACACCCTTCCTTTGCCATCAGCTTCAGTCAGCCTTACTCCCTCTCTCCATTAACCTATCTCCACCTTCAGTCTCTTCCCCTCTGTCTGTTCCACCCACTAATTTCATCCTTTCTGTCAGAATCCCTCCTTTCACTTTTACTCCCTTCATTCTTCCCCCCACTCTATAATTTCGCCCCATATGTCAGCATCCCCCTTGTTCTTTGTCACTCACTTTCTGTACCCCACCTTTTTTTCCACCCTCCTTTAGTCTCCCTCGGCCTTATCTCTCCTCTGCCTTTCTGCTGTATTAAAATATTCTGAAATGAATAAGCAGCAGCCGGCTCAGTCTGCCTTTCAGTCCTTCTAACTGTGTTTTTGACAAAGAATGCTGAAGGATCCAAACATCATGGTGGCTAGTACAGAAATATGAATGCGAGGGACCATATTACTGTATATGCAGTGGCAAGAAAAATGAACTGTTGGGGATTTCAGTTTTCTGCATTAGGTTGACATAAAATGTGATCTGATCATCATCTTAGCTAAGGGCATTGTCAAACATAATTTAAAATAATAAGCTTTGTTGAGAGCAACCATGTTATCTCAACACGGGAGTGAAAATGCTAATGTAGCTGACTGGCTAACATCTGCGTTCATGGCAGGAGAAGGACACCACAAAGGAGAAAAACATCATGATTTGGGCCTGCTTGGCTGCACCAGGAACCGTCCAGCTTGCAATCACTGAGGGGATGATGTGTCCCCAAGTGTATAAAAAAAACTTCAGGATAATGTGAGAATGTCTGGAGTCCAGCTGAAACTCTGTAGAAGTTTGGCAATGCAGCAGGACAATGACCCGAAACACTGGAGCGAGTCCACAACAGAATGGCTTCAGGAAAAACAAAATCGGCGTAACAGAGGCGCCAAGTCCCCACCAGAGATGCTATGGAATGACTTACTGCAGTTATTTTGTTGTGCTTTAATCATGTCCCACCTTTTCTGAAAAGCTTTGGCATTACAATAAAGGTAATATCACCAAATTCTACTGGATCACAAGTACGTGTATAAAATATGATATGCAGAGTTTAATTGGCTGGGACAAAGGTGGAACTACTAGATTTGGAGGTTGGCCAAATTTACAATGTTTTAGCACAAGTTAGAGTCATGCTGCTCCTCACTTTCGGCACATATCTTTTCAAATGCTTTTTTAATGAAGCATTTAAGCCACTTGATGGTGTCGCGCCACATCATCATACACATACAAATGCATGCTTGGCAACTGGTATACAGCAATATGAGATAAAACCACATGGCCTCCCTTTAACGATTAAACAACCTTCATTTAAACCCCATGCTTTGCAAAGCTGCTGATCAATTAAAATGATTTATTGTAATGGCTCTGGACAGAGCCATTACATAGTAAACACTGACTTGGTGTCCTACTGTAGAAATAGACTTTCCTTTATCACACCCCGGGGATGACTTGTGGCAGGATAAACAGCCATTTGGACCCCCAGCTCTCTCCACTGTGACTCTTTCCTTGGAAATATTCGACTTGAATCAACGCTCTGATGACACGCAGCCATCTGTTATTGTGTTAAGTGTGTTTTCGCATGAAGTGAGGAGAAAACCCATAACTGTGATTTAAAATACTGCAGAAGCAAAAGCATGCAAATACACACAGCGTGTAGCCACTATGCCAAACAAGCACATGTTCCCAATCATAGATGCACACACTGGTACCACTCGCACACAAAGAAATCCTCCCTCAGTCCCCCGGGGTCATCCATCCTGAAATAGCAGAACTGAGGCCTTTTTGGTATTTCACTTCACAGAACGGAGCTGGGGAATCAAATGAATAATAGACAAAGAGTGAGGGAGAGTGATAGGAGGACAAGTCAATGCATCTGTTCCCTACAACAGCGTGGCACACCTCAGAAGAACCAAAGAATGCTCTCCATTCTGCAGAAGGAAGAAGGACCAGGAGATTAAAACTGCATGGTGTGCACTGTTAAAATGAATAGTGCTAAAAATACATCCTTTCACTGACACATGAAAAGAAACTGCCTTTCCCCTGTCCAGTATTGAGCAGCCATTGATTCCAAGACAAAGGCTACACCTCCTCAAAGAGGTAAGAAAAATAGCAATCATACAGGCAATTATTTTCAAATGTGCCTGCAGCAGCCGATAATGTCAATGTGAGTCTCTTCCTAAATAAAAAGAGGCAAGGCAGGCGTCAAAGCTGCGGGCTCACCACTGAAGACAAATGAGCCCATCCGCAGAATGCTTTGCTTTCATCTGGGCAGCATGACATGACACCCCATGCAGTGTGAGGCAGAGCTGGGCCTGGAGGACAGCTGCATAAAGAGAGTAAGGAGAATATAGATTCTCTACGAGTCCTATTCAGAGAAAAGCAAGCCAAAGACCTTCTAAGAAGAGCAATGGCCAGGTCGCCAGTGGCTTTCTCTTGTTGTCCTGCCAGTGATGACTATCAAGTACGGCTTGAATGCCTATAGCACAGTTGCACCTATGGTACAGCAGAGCACAGCAGGCCTCCTCAGAGGGCCCTTTTCTAAAGATGGAGAGAAAGACAGGCATTCTCCCTTGCTAGGCATGTGCTTCAGACTCAGGCATTTTTATTATGATGTGGAACAGCATCTGAGGAAAAGACGCATAGAAAGCACTCTGTTGGATCTAGCTCTTCAAATTGCTGAACTGCTCTAATGTTATGAAGAGAAATTATTGACTGGGCTCGTTTTAAAAGAGAAAAATTAAAAGGAAAAAAATAAGGGGCTTGGCAAAAGAAGGGCCAGCAGGAGACGAATGAACCTTAGAAGAAAATATAAAATTGTTGTTGCAGCCAAATAGGAGATATAAAATAAATACAAAAATCATTTATTTTACAAATGATAATAAATAATATATACAAAAAAATAATAAAAACACGTCTCCTTTCGGTTTTCTGCCTTCAGAGACATTAACCTCATTGCGCAGTGCCTGCAGAAGGGCATGCTTTAGTTCTATAAAGTTAACACAGTGAAAGAAGTACAACTTGGCAGCAGAAAATGCATGATGAAGGAAAAGATGGACACAAGAATGGGGCAAATGCAGAGGAGAAAGAGCCCCTCACCTAATTTAACCACTAGTGCTGCAGTGGAAAGCCCTGCGGTCCATGCCTTAAGGCCCTAAGCCCGTGGTCGACCTATCAGTTTAAGATCAAAGAGAACTTGCTTTAGTAGACATATTGATTGAATAATGCATTTAGTTTTTGTTCTCTAGACTGCATGGAGGGTTAAAAGAGAGATGCAAGTGTTTGCCTCATATACAGTATTTCTGTTTGTGTATTACAAAGTATGTAGGCTTGTCTACATGCCTGTCTGGCATTTTATCTGTGTTTGTTTCAAACCAGTTTTTTTCTACCAGCCGACCATGCTCTCTGTTAGACGTTGTGACCAGACAGTGAAAATTTACCCCAGTAGCGTGCTACAAAAGTCATCTATGATGTCTCATTTGAATGGTCTGACAGGCGGCAATGGGAGAGCAGTCTTTTAATGAATTATAAATATGAGGTGGGTGCAAGCTTCTTGGCAGTCTCATGAAAAAAAAAAAAAGGCGGAAAACCAGTCAAGAGATCCGTCCTACCCATGATAAATAAAGAAGACATAAAGAATAAAAGATAGACCTAAATGTTTGTCCATAACTTGATTTTGTAGTTAGACTTGTAACTAAAACCTGTTACAATCTTTCTGTTCTAAACATGTTTCTTCAAGATACCCAACGAGGGATAAAAGATCTGCCATAAATCCATGTAAGTAAACCCTAAAACCTCCAAGTATAAGCACAAAATAAAAAAATTTGTGACTACATTCACCTGCGTTCTAACTCGATTGTCAATAAGATGAAACAATATTGAATGTCCTGAATGATGCCATTGCACCATCTAGTGGTTACATTTTGATACTACATGAGAATTAATAAAAGCACTAAAAGTGATACCACAGCAACACTTTTAATAAGAAAGACAGCAATGGTATATTAATAAAGTCACATAGTACCTTTAATGGGGTCTCAACTACAGCTCAAAATCTACAATTTCATCAACATACAATCACTGGAATCAATATTAACAGATCGAAGTTTACCTGTCCACGTCTTTTGTTCTGGGATGATATAATATTTATTCCCTAGATGATCTGTTCCAACATGTTCACGTACTATTCCAAACGTACGCCGCAGAACGCCGAGTATTCTGCTCATTTTCGGTGCGACACAAAATGTTTTGGTCTTACACTGAGCTGTGTGTCCTTTTCCTGTGTTGTATATAAATTGCTCTGTGGTTGGTGAAATAAATTTAATATACAAGTTTATGATTGGTCAACAATATGTCAGCAGCCAATCAGAACTTTTGTTACTGATTAGACGTCATCATCCAACATGGTGGCTTTGTTAGTCGGGCTTCTCGAAACTGCTATGAAAATAAGCCATGTAACACAAATCGAGAGCCTCAATTTAAATATTTTTTAAAAATTAATTTCTAATAGAGCTTTGTATTGAATTTTGTGTCTCTTTCGAAGCGCTTTCTTTCGATTTGTATAATATACTCATTTCAATGTAGATAAAATGTTAGCCGAAAAGGGTTAGCTAACGAGTTACACCAAAAATACGGATCCTACTATTAATTCTGAGATGATTTTCTGATACATGAAGAAATGTTATCCTTTCTGACAGCAAGACGAGCTGGTCTGGATGATCCTTTGCGACTGAGGCGCGCAGAGACGACGAGAAGGTGAAGATATTGAATTAAGTTCCTGCAAAATTATTTTTTTTTGGATTGTCAGACAGAATTTTAAGCTCCTACAAAAAAGTTGACATTGTAATGAAACATACATTATAGGCGTCTATCTCCCTCCTCGCGTTGCTTTAAGGGTCCTCAATCTCAAGTTGAACCATGACAGAGATGTGGACAGAATCCATGGAAACGGCATCAACACTATAGACATTGAAACAATAGAAGGCAGATAGTAAGTACAATGTGATTGACTTTAAAAGTAAAACTAAATAAATAAATGTAATCTACTACAAAAACATATCTGAAAAAACTACTACAATTATTAAAGCAATATCTATAATCAATACAATATATTTATTTATCATTTGGACAGTGTTGAGAGAGAGAGAGAGAGAAAAAATGTAATACGGCCACTTAAACGCTCTTTTCTGTTGTTAAGCATGCTGTCCGGTGGAGCAGATGGAGTGATCGTCGTCTATGACCTGGAGAATTTCAGTGGGAGTCAACAGTACACATGCAAAGCTGTTTGTACAGTGGGCAGGTGAGTGTTATTCATTTTGTTCACTAGAGAGGGCAGTAGCTCATCGAGGTATCGCAATAAAACATTACTTTCAGGACAAAACCTATTGTACATTTACACACATTTAATAGCCTTTAAAATGAGACTTTCTTTCAGAGCTACAGTTTACTGTTGGGGCAGGTTTTATGGAGATGCACATCGAATTTATGGCAATTTTAATAGTGATGGTAATTGATGCATTTTTCATTCTGAAATGCAGCCTATTATTCAGTTTTGCTGGTGAACATTACTATCATGATGGAAGGGTACAGATCACTAAAGAAAGAAAGCAAGTCCTAATGATGCTCTTTTACTGTTAAAGTAATTTGTGGCTTTATTTATCCATTTAGGTCTAGTCGACATGTCCACAAATTTAGTGTTGAGACAGTCCAGTGGTATCCATATGACACTGGGATGTTTGTATCCAGTTCTTTTGACAAGACAATGAAGGTCTGGGACACAGAAACACTAAAGGTAATAAGCAACGATTAACTTTCAATTATTCTAAATGTTAGTTTTTTACTGTTCCAATGCTGGATGTCCCTACATAAGTAGTTTCTCTAAAAGAGGTGGCATGCAAATAATGACAGCAGGGCGCTTTGCCAGCTGCTCACTTTTATTTCTGTTTATTCAGGTTCAAACAGCTTTTAAACCTTTCAGACGTGATCTAGTTTGGCATTGAAGCTGCATATCATGAAACAATAATTGGTCCAGCATACATATTTAAATATAAATACACACTGCAGAATACCATCTTTTTTTTTTTTTTTTTTTAGCCATTCCTTCTGATCATTTGTGCCATTAGTCTTTTTTCTTCATGTTGTTATTCAGCCTGCTGAGGTCTTTGAGTTTGAGGGGAATGTCTACAGCCACCACTTGTCACCAATCGCCAAGAAGCACAGTCTCATTGCAGGTATGTGTGTGTGTGTGTGTGTGTGTGTGTGTGTGTGTGTGTGTGTGTGTGTGTGTGTGTGTGTGTGTGTGTGTGTGTGTGTGTGTGTGTGTGTAAATGCAGCTAGAGTTCCTTAGAGTTCCTTAGAGTTTAGTCATGGAAGTCAAGCAGGGCAAGCTTCATAGACATCGAGCTTTTACACTGAGTTTTTTCCCCCAGGTCAAAAAGCTGCATGTTGCTAGGGAAGACAGAAGCAGACTACACTTGCTTTTGGTTTGAAGAACAGATTTCTATGAACACAAAGTAAACAAACAGACATGGTGTCAGGGCCCCATCGCTATGCCACTAGACAGGATCAGCAGGTTACTTGTCCCTGATGAGTGTTTGCTCATCAAGTTCTTTCTGTCCACTCTCACACACATTATCACTGACACACCTGTTTCTAAACTGAGACAATCACAGCTTCTTCCTTTGCCCTTAGTTGGTAAGGATTCTTGTCAAACAAGTTCACTCTACAGCATTTATTTAGGTAGAGCTTTTAAAGGGATACGTTCCTCAAAAGCTCTTTTCATTCATTAATTCTCAATAATTGCAGATATTTTTGACCTCAAAGTCAAAGTGATCATTTCTGTTATATTCTGACAAATATAAAACCTATCCTCACTCCTGTCTCATGACTCTACTGTGGTAAGCTGGGCCCTGTAAATCACACAGCGAGATTTGATCTTGATTTTGTCTTTAGCCTAGTTTTGCTCTTCATGAATTAGACACCTCCACACATTACAATCTCAGGGGGCTTCCCTTGTACACAAATTCCCAACAAAACCACAGTGTTGCCTGGTAGCAAGGCATAAAGACAGACTCACAGCACCATGAATCAACTTAATAGAGATAACATAACTTAGTAGAACCATTAAATAATAATACATTAACAAAAAATATGCATTAATAAACACACCTTCCTGCCTGTTACCAGAAACGCCCACCACGAAACACTACCATACATTATATGATAGGTATGTTGTTGGTTTTCAAATTCCTCTTGGCAGTCTGTTTAAAAGCCGTCCTCTGTGCCTCTGCACAAGGTCTTGTGTTTAATTACTGACTTGGAACACTCACAAGCATTCCTATGTACATGTGCAACTCACACAAATTCTGTTCTATTTTATTGTAACTTCATTTATTTCAGTTCTTTCTCATGCATTCTGGACAATCCATGTTTATCTGTACATTTGAAACTGAATGGAGCATCACAACATAGAAATCACATTTTCTGTCTTATAAAGTTGATTTTATGGAATAGTAAATGTCTCTCCCAACTGACTCTTTGTGCCCTGCAGTTGGCACCAAAAACCCCAAAATCCAGCTGTGCGACTTAAGATCAGGATCGAAGATTCATATTCTACAGGGTTAGTGGTTCAATTGCAGACATTTTTTTGTTCTACCATTTTTAGTGCAAAGATATAACAAACAATATCTTTCTCATTTAGGTCACAGAGCAGAGGTCCTGTCTGTGCGGTGGTCGCCCAGATACGAGCACATCTTAGCCACTGCCAGGTAGACGCCCTTTAGTTTAATGTTAGATTCACTCACCTGTGTTAGCCTGACTGACCTCACATCACAACACAGGGAAATTGCCAAGGCATTGCAGGCTAACTGTGCTAGCCTTGTCAGTATAGCATATGGTAGACTCGGTCACCACCTGTTTTATGCTACATTGGACATGCTAATTAACCATTTGGGATCAGAGTGCTGTTGTCTCAGTGGACTGTAAGTGATTCTGAAAAAACAAGTGACACACAGAAGCTCTCAAATATTCTATTATGCAGCAGCATGTTAATTCCCAAAGGAAAACTAAGTTGCAAAGACAAACAGTGGCTTACAGACTACTGTACATGAAGGCCGTCTATTAGTTCACACGTGTTTAAAACAATGTATTTTCTTTACATTACCCTGTTGTGTAAGTAATTGATTCCTTCCTTCTAAGTGCAGACAGCAAAGTGAAAATGTGGGATGTGCGTCGGGCTTCCAGTAGCCTCCTGACTTTGGACCAGTACAATGGAGACAAAACAAAAGCTGCCTCTGAGACAGGTACAGATGGTTCTCACATTTTCTTTGTTTTCTGTGTTCCTGGTTTTGGATTGCTTAACTCTTGGTTAGTATATTTAATCTCAATTCAAACTCCATTTACACGCTGTTCAATCTTACCTGGAGAGCATGCAAATCCCCACAACCTGCTGGAATGCACAAGCTATGTTTAATGCTTCAAAGAGTAATGAGTAACTGAGCTATCAAGGAACATGAGTTATTCACATCAAAGCCATTCAACATACATTGTCTTTTTTCATGGCTAAAACTGTGTAATTCAACCACTTTTTTCACAACGATAGTGTAGCGTGGCTAAATAATAGGAGGTCCATCTATTGATGAGTCATTTTTACCTGGTTCAATAAAAGAAGCAAAACCAAGAATGGAATCTGCTGTCATAATTTTACCTGTTTAATCAGTGAACACGGCTCATAACGGCAGAGTGAACGGACTATGCTTCACCGGTGACGGGCTTTACCTCCTCACTACTGGAACTGATGATCGTATGAGATTATGGAATAGTGCCACTGGGGAAAACACACTGGTAAAGAGGCTTCACTCCTTCCACAGTGTCTTTTTTTGTAACAACCATAAAAACGAAATTATTAAATTGTTTCTGTGTTGTTAATTGTTTCCACTTGCTGTCTTGATTTGTCCCTCAGGTAAACTATGGAAAGGTCTGCAACGAGAGTCGGAAAGGGCTACAGTTCACAGTATCGCGTGGCTGCAGCCCGGAGTTTGTGTTTGTGCCCAGTGGAAGCTCCGTTGCCATGTATGCCCTCCACACCGGCGAGCTGATTACCATGCTTAGAGGCCACTACAACAATGTTGACTGCTGTGACTTCCACCCAGACTACCAGGTTAGTCCCACTAAGCTTTTGCAGATTTATATATTTTTTTCATTTGTTTTGAGCAACTAAAGTTAATCTTAACATTTATTACTCTAACGGTAGTTATTAATCTAACAGTAGTTAGATTAATGTGTGTTTTTACTTCAGCATGCCGTGTCAGGATTATGTCTTACATCATGCTTTTAATCAGGTCAAATACTTTATCAGAGTTATGCATTCCTCAGTAGAAGTCAAGCCCCTTTTACTGGGTAAGGTGTCATCCTATGTCGGTATTTGGATACAGGTAATATAAGAATGCAGATGAGCAGGATGTCAGTTGGTAATCTTCTCGCCTTTATCATCACCGATCTGTCCTGCGATATTGAGAGAATGTCCCAGGAGGTCTGTTGTGTGTGGAAAGTTTGGAGCTCATTAACTAAATTACTCCTGGCCCCATCTTGCTTATTAAGTTTTGTTTTCCTCTTGCACTGATGTCAGTGCCATGGCTTTAATGCAACAGGTTTGCTGAAACAGCACACTTTCACCTACAGTACATGGGTGTGAGGGAGTGTGTGAGTCCAGACTGTTCTCTCTGTGTGCAGGAGCTGTATACTGGAGGGAAAGACTGTAACATCTTAGCATGGGTTCCTGTCCTTCGAAGTCCAGACATGGAAGAAGAATCAAACGGCACAAATAAGGTTGGGAACAGGATAACATGTTTTAGAGAGGATTGTAAACCAGATGGCTGTGTTATATTTCACGGTCTTTTGAATTGTTGTGCTCCCATGACAGACATTAGATCATAACCTGGCTGTGTCATCTTAGAAATCTCAACTATGACACCTCAGTGCTTTCTTGCACGTAGTACTATGCTCACTTAGCAGGGGTTGTGACTTTTCTGCACTCTAGATGCGCTTTTGAAGTTAAAAATGGCTGCCAGTCAAGTCTAATGTTCCTGCCCAAATTTTTGGAAATTACACAGAACGGCATGTGCCATCTGTCACCAAAACAAATTTCCTTCCCTGTGTATGATTGCGATGATGTTTCCAACAGTGGATGTGTTAATTCGACTTGCGTTATCCTTACAGGGTGTTGCAGGACCATCTTCAGTAAATCCTGCCTTTCAGGATGCATGGAGCAGTGATGAAGATTGATATTAATGCCGCTGTTTTAAAAAAATCTGTAAACACCCGAGTGTGCCTACATAATGACCAACCAACCATGTATAATAAATGTAATAACAGTGGCTGCAAGGACACATAAGATAATTATGTTTTGTTTATGTGATCAATTTTATTTTCTATGGAAAATTGGTGGCCTTAACAAGCAGTTGTATGATTATGTGCATCTATGTATTTATTAGGGTTTTTTTGGGTTTTTTTTATGTGTTATACTATTGGTAGTCTTGTATTATTTTTTTTTTATAACAAATCTGATATCTGACATTCAGCAAATTGCTGTTTTTACTGTTTAAAAATGTTGAGAATAAATCTTTATTATTATTTCGCAGACATATGTGAGGCTGCCAGCACAGTTCAGCACACAAGTCGGTTTATTTTGTTGTCAGGTTTTTTTGTTTGTTTGTTTTTTTAAGGGACATTACAGTACTCCTATATGGGCTTCGTAGGATGCCGCAGGCGTGGCCTTTTCCCTTGTTTCTGTTTATTCTGCTGCACCTCAGTTTAAAAGACACTGCCCATAATCCTAAACCAAACCGGTGTGAACAACCAGTTCTTTATGTGGACAACCAACAATGAGCGCTGTCCTGTCCTCATCAGCTGCAGAGTACTTTGCATTGATTTGTTTAGCAAGTTTTGCTGTTAGCATATACTGAAACCAGCAGCAACCCAGGGAGTGGTGCTGAAACCCTTTAGTTTTAAACATTTCACACACAAAAAAATAAACGACCGAAAGCATGATTGTTACCATACTGTTTACTTCGGTTATCATACTGTATGTTGCCAAAATTCTTAGGAATAAAATAATTCTTAAGAATAATATTGAAAATGTAGCTGTTAACTCATAATGAAACGGTATACTTTAATTAATCCGTGATGAACCGAGTGTTAGTTTTTGACAACAGGTTGTCTACAACTGCTGTGATTTCAGTCAAAGGTGGCTGAAACCAACTTTCGTGTGCCTCTGTTGCAAAATCTTTCGATGAGACATCGTTTAACAATGAAGCTGCCTTCAACAAGAAATTGGCCAATCGGCATCCGAGAAAGCGCCAGGCCACGCCCTAGAGAGATGCCCATAAGGAGCGAGGAGCGCGTGGAGTAGAAGCGTGTGGCTGATTACCGTAAGTGAACACACCTGTGGTACAGTTGTAGACGAGCCAGGAATTTGGATAGACAATAAGGACCGTTTCTGACCGTTGAAGGTAAGAAAAATGACTTTTTTAATATGTAACCGCGTAAAGTTAGAAAAACTGCCTAAAAAGCTCATCGCCAGGGGTTAATAAAACGTAAAAGTACCGGTTTCGTCGATGGTGAAATCCGCCCTGAATTGCTGCTACATTAAAGAGAGGTCACTGAAATCTTTAAAATATCCCGTCTCTGGGACATATTTTGTTGTAATGATTTGGTATACACACGGCAGGCTTCAGGTTCTCGTTGAAAAGATTAGACTGAATTGTTGCTGTTCACCCATGACCATACCTTGATTAGGAACCTTTCTGCTTTGTTGTAGACACACCTTGAAACCAGTCATATAGAGTTATTATAACTATAGCAGTAATGAAACTGATATGTGTATTCTCGTTAACTTTCCCTCGCCTCTTTATGATAAAAAAAAAAAAAATGCACTTATTGTTTCAATGTGAAATCTCTGCTGGAGCAGTATTTCCACCTTGATGCCTGCCCTGGAGTGATGTCATGCGTTTAAAAACCTGTTGATCTGGTTATTTGAAAACTTGCCTCACTGGAAATGGTGATCACTCCAGCTGTCAGTAAAGAGAGTCTAAAAGAAATAGTCTTGTAGTAATTAACTCACCTAAGGTGTTAATGGAAACATGTCTTTAGAAAAAGTGTCAGTGATTTTATCCCAAAAACTCTTGGTTCTTGGTTGGTATTATAAGTTGACCAGTGTTAATGCAGTTTTGGCTCTTTTTCACTGGTGATTGTTGCTAAGCTGTTGTCATGCCAGTTTCTTTCTACAATTAATTCTATTTCTTTCCGAATTCCTTTACAGGATCTGGCCTGAAAAATGGAGTTTGACCGTATTAAGTCCTCCGCCGCGCTTATTTATGATGAGTTCATCCAAAATGCTGGTGAGTTTTAGCATTTATTAAAAATTGGGGATGTCTGTCTATTCGGTGACATTGACATTTTGCCTCTGTGCATTTTTTGGCAGACTCTCGGACAGAGAACTGGTTCCTTATGTCATCTCCACTCCCACAAACGATCATCATTGCAATATACATTTACTTTGTGACATCACTTGGGCCTCGAATAATGGAGAACCGCAAACCTTTGGACCTGAAAGGAGTCCTCATCCTCTACAACTTCAGCATAGTAGCTCTCTCTGTCTACATGATCTATGAAGTGAGTCAGTCAGTGCGCAGAAGACATTTTTTTTCCCCACAGGGAGAGTGAAAGACATGCATTCATGGTTATTTAATTTGTACTGTAAATGTTTTATTAATAATTATAATCAACGTTCTTATCCTCAAATTATCCATGAGATCATTCAGACTTTTAATCCGTTGTCACAGTTCATAATGTCAGGATGGGGGACTGGATATTCATTTCACTGTGACCTGGTCAACTACTCTGAATCACCTCAGGCTATAAGGGTAAGTCACCCTCACATCCCAGGATGTATCAAATAATCACACTTTTACACATACATGAAGTCCCATTATCTGAATATGTCACATTATCCTCTAGATGGCAGCAACGTGCTGGATTTACTATTTCTCAAAGTTCATTGAAATGTTGGACACAGTAAGTCACAATCATCATTCTGTTGATTTTCTAAATGTTATGATTCAAGTTTGTATTCATGCACTACCGCTCCCTCCTGCAATTAGGTTTTCTTTGTGCTGAGGAAGAAAAGCAGCCAGGTGACATTTCTTCATGTCTACCATCACTCAATAATGCCTTTCACCTGGTGGTTTGGAGTTCGATTTGCACCAGGTAGGAATTTTTATTGTTTTCTGATATCAGATTAAATTGTTTATTGTGGTTGGACCCTAGCGCGCTGTTCCTTCCAGGTGGGATGGGAACGTTCCATGCCCTGTTAAACTGTGTCGTCCATGTAATTATGTACACTTACTATGGCCTGTCCGCCATGGGCCCCAACTACCAGAAGTACCTATGGTGGAAGAAGTACCTCACCACCATTCAGCTGGTATGAAAGTCTCATCATCTGAAACTCACATGTGTGTTGAATTTTTGCAGTGTCTGACTTTTTGTTTTCTGTTTCATGCAAGATCCAGTTTATAATGGTGACCACCCACATCTCCCAGTATTTCTTCATAAAGGACTGCCCCTATCAGTTTCCTATTTTCATCTACATCATCGGCCTCTATGGTTTGATCTTCCTCTTCCTCTTCCTTAACTTCTGGTACCACGCTTACACAAAGGGCAAGAGGCTTCCTAAAGTTCTGCAGGCACAGACATGGGCGCACCACACCAATGGAGTTATTAATGGGAATGCCAATCATGAAAAAGATGAGTGAAGCAAAGCTTGGTTCATCACAGAACAAAACCTCAGACTGGCTCAACTCCAGTTTGGACTATAATTTACAACAGACAGTCTTTAAATTATGTCAGAATTATATTTATGATGTTCTATGACACTATGACAATCCTTCACTTCCCTGTGTCTTAGTTTTGTATATTTCAAGTTTTATTGCACACTGTAAGAAAAGCGATTACGGTAATTTCACTCTGCTTTGACGTTTCTGAGTCAAGGCAGTGTTTTAAACTTTACGTGTTACATGTTTTGAATGCAGAACGGGAGTTTTTTGCTTTTGATCGCACATGCATGCCCACTTCTTGATGGCTTGAGTTGCAGCCAATGCTGATGGGACACAGATCCAGTTTTTATAGCAGTCAATTTAACCATCTGACCAAATAATTTTCCTATGATGCATTGGTATGACCACGATGCCGGAGAGGAGGCGTGATGGCCTACTGTTGTTCTTGTAGGATCCAGAACAGAGATGGACTTAAGCTACTTCTGAGGCTACTAAGTTAATAATCTAATAGAAAATTTAGCCTGTCTGAAAACGGTTGCCTATTTTTAAGGCAATCGCTGTGTTGCAGCTCGGGGTAAAGGGGTGTTGAGAGGGTTGGAATCAGGCTGTGCCTTGCGACTGATGTCGTCTGGAGTAGTTTTTATATTATGATGACCTTCAAGTGACTGTAACACTGTTATTTGTGGTGAGTGAGAACACAGGATCAATGTTTGCAAAGGGAAGGGGTCAGTCTTTAATTCAAAGCCTGTCTTAAAAAAAATAAGTTTGTATTTTTCAATTTTGTTACTTACACAAAATGTTACTGTTGTAAAGAATTTGATATGAAATGTTTATATTGTGTTTTATATGTATTTATACAAAAATAAACAAGTGATCTTCTCAAATATTGTTTCTTAACTGTAAATATGTAGATTAAAATCTCACTTGAATATTTGAAGTAAAGATGATCCTCTCCTGTGCAGACAGCTGACGATACACCCTAAATATTCTGCGGTTTGCTCCTTTCACCACCAGGGGGTGCTATCGATGCAGTTGTCAAAGCTCAACTACAGGCGCGTGAGACGTAATTCAGTGAATTAGTGCGACCATTGTTGTATTTAACATTTAAGTGGTTCTGTAAAGGATGTTTTGATACCAGGCATTTGTACAAATATAATATAAATGAAGGTATGTTTAACACAAATATGTTGAGTTGGTGAACTATGGTCTCTCCTTTAGCTGCCAAAACAGACCTGACCCGTCGAGGCCTGCCCTGAAACCCCCGAGAGCGTGCTGTGTATCTGGTATCCAGATATTGGCAGCAGATTCTTAAGTCCTGTAAGTTGCCAGGTGAGGCCTCCATATTTGTCCAACACATCCCACAGATGCTAGCTTGGATGTAAATCTGGGGATTTTTGTAAGCAAAGTCACCTGAACAAAATGGTGCAGGAAAGGGTGTAAATAGTCTGCAACAATGCTGACCTAGGTGGTTCGTGTCAAAGTAACATCCACACAGACGGGAGGACCCAAGATTTGACAGTAGAGCATGGCCCAAAGCATCAAACTGCCTCTGCTGGTTTGCCTTCTTCCTGTGCATCCTGCTGCTAGATGTTCCCCAGGTAGGCAACACACACACACACACACACACCCCTACCCCTACCTGGCCAAGCCACCACATTTCATTGCCCATTGTCGAGTTCTGATGCTCCCTTGCCATGGGACTTTCAATGGTAGAGCACGGGTACACTGACAGGTCTGCAGCCGTGCAGCTCTGTATGCAACAACTGCTGTATGCTCTGTATTCTGACAACTTTTATTTAGAACCAACATTAACTTGTTCAGTAGTTCATCTTTTGGCTTGTCTACCAGTGACTCTGTCTGTCTGTCTATCCAGGTTTAGATATGTGTTAGGAACACTAAAATATTTTATTTTGGCATTTCACTGAGCATTTATCAAAACAAATTTCAAATTCAAATGTGGGTTCAGGCTCTTGTGTTAATACAGTGGCATTTTCTCTGCATTTTAAAATAACTGTACATGGACCATTAGCATTAAAGCACAGCTCAGCTTTTATTTACGTGTCAGATAAGTTGTCATAGCTAACATGCAGACGGAAATGTTAGTAAATTACAAATGGTTATTACGCAATTAGACCCAAGTGTCTTAACTACAGTCAGGCTGTGGGATGTCGGAAGCTCTTGTTTATGTTCCAGAATGGAAGAGTCCTGATACACAGCAGGAGTGAACTGTAGATCAGAGACGGGGGGGGGGGGGGAGTATCCTGCTCAGGTCATGATGTTTTCACACAGATGCACGACTGTGCTCGAAGTGGCCCCAAATTTTTCTTGTAGACGGGTGACAGCACCCTGGATGCTTTCCGGAGAAACTCAGCAATAAACAACACATGCGCTGACTTGGAGAAAATCGAGGCTGCTCACGCTGCAAAAATGAAAAGTACAGTGCAGCAACAACAACCTGCGAAACAGTGTAAGATGTCAGGTGTGAGGAGTGCGAGGTGCCCATTTGATGAAGGTGAATCTAATTTTTTCTGTGGTCACGTTATGTGACCTCTTCAACGGTGATTATGCAAAGTGAATTTAGTCAAAGCTTTTAATGAGCAAAGAGTTGCCCCCTACCCAACACACACACACACACACACACACACACACACACACACGTACTGCTGGGTTTGTCATCAGAGACCAGATGGCTCTCTGAGAATAATTACTGTTTTTTTTAGATAATTGTGGGTGCTTGGCTGTCCTGACAATAACCCAATCCTTCCTTCCCTGTCCCTTCCTCTGCCTCCTTTTCTTCCACTAACAAACCCCTGAGTGAAACACGTGTAAAGTGGTGTATCCTGTTCCAATTCAAATCCAAGAACATGATCAGCATAAGCCAAAATGACGGCCTTATGTCCTATACCAGCACCATTTTGAGTTCCAGCAGAAACCGTTTGATGTCTTCACTTATATATTATATAACTTTAATTTGCGTGTGACCTGTTGTCGTAGCACAATTAAAAATGATTGATTGGTTCTAGCCACCCACCAGAACC
>BJFM01000702.1:53981-72891 GCA_016586285.1 Arothron firmamentum | reverse complement strand
TTTTTTTTTTTTTTTAATCTTGTATGAGGTTGCAGTAATTTGTAATTTCTGGGCCACTGTAATTTCCAAAGCTGAAGACTAAACTGGGATCATGACACCGTGAGAGATTGCAGTGCTCGGTGCCAACAAAGTCAAATGTCACAGGTTTCCCTGAGCCACTCTTGGCATTTTCAGTGTGGGGGTTAATGGAAAATTATATCATCTCTTTCCCAAAGCATTTTCATTACTGTAATAAGGGCAGTGTTTGTTTTGTGGATATTCTAGCCAGGGAGAGTATGCAAAGGCCTCAGAAGTTCCTGTGCTAAAGAAATCCAATCTGCATGCTTACACACAGACACATGTGCACATAAACAGCAAGCAAGCAATGGCATTTTCAAAATTCCGTTCCCATAGCAATGAGCAGGGCCATCGTAGCATTGATGTGGACATTAGCTGCTTTAAATCTGACTTCATCTATTTCCTAACATCTAATTTGTAGCTTTGTTTGATGGGTTGAATGTCTGGTTTGACCTTTGACCATTCAAAATCTTTTGCAAAGATTTACGTGCGCAGAAGAGTTACAGATGAAAAATGCAAGATTACAAACATGTCCACGCAGTAAACACTCAAATAAACCCCAGAAGTGCTGCATGGGCATCAGAGGAACCAAAATGCGTAACCTCACTGTTGAAACCCGCAATTGATGTCATGAGCAACAAAATATGCAAGGTCTGACGAACCAGATGATGCTCGCGAGGATCTTTGCTGTTGTTACGTTAGGCAGGAAGAATGACCTGCGAGGGACATGAAAGCGAGGAGAAAAACATCTGGAGCTGGATTTCCTTTTCCCCCTCCTGCACTGGAAGTCCTGTCATTGTTTCGTTAGCTCTTTTTTTTTTTTTTTTGAATGGATAATCATCAGCAGTCAGCTCTACGCCAACAGATGAGCAGCGAGCGATTGGAGACCCGTCTCAGCCTGCGTCTTTTACACAATAGGCCTTGTCTGAGTGGTGGTGGTCGTTTATGCCGTCTCATGAGACTAGTTGTATGTCTTTTTAGCCATCTGTTGCTCTCTGCTTTCTGTTATGTTCAAAATTTCCCACAAACAGCTGTTGACACTGATTATGTTTAGAGTCATTGCGCAGCTCATAAAACCACAAGAAACAAACAAACTAAATCTAAAAATAAAACACACTTTTGTGAAAACATATACTTCACTCTATTTGTGTCGTATTACAAACACATGGATTTAACTCATTTCCACAGTTAAATCAGTATTATCAGACTTTTTGACTCTTTTTTGGAGACCAAACAGACGGACAGAGTTGCGCTGTGACATGTAAACTCAGCTCTGTCCAGAACTGATTGCTCAGAGTAAATGCAAACATTGTAGACTAATTAGGGTTAAGTGCCTTTGACAACTCATGTTTAGTCAAGGAAGGAATAGGTAAACATCAGGATTGTGCTTGTTTTTTTTTTTCCTGCAACAGTGCCAAACAGGATTTAGTTGGAGTTACTCCTCCAATTCTTATTTATGTTAAGCTTCCATCTTCATGTCTAAATTGGAACTATTGTGTATATGCTTTCTTGTCATCTGAGAGAGGATCACAACCTGGCAACAGGTTCAATAAATCAAACACTTTGGTTATTAGTCCAAGATCATTTATGAGCCCTTCACAAAAGTGATGCCCTTAAACTCTGGAATATGGAGGCACCATTAACGTAACCATAAAGAAACTACTACAAATTGGGACACACACACACGCACACATGCACGCACGCACGAACACACACCCATGCATGCATACACACACAAACCAAATATCGGCCATCCCTCTCGTCTTTTTAAGTAGTTACTCTCCCGCAACTGCTGAGTTCTCAGCTTCTCAGGTTTATGATGCATAGCATCATATTTACATATTTAAGTGTTCACAGAGCCAGTGGTGCTTCTGCTATGAGCCGATAGTGACTGAAATTCTTTGGTCTCATTTTCCACCAGAGCTACTGTCCAGTTGTTAGATTCGTACATGACATTACTACATTCGTAGTTTTTAAAAACATCCTTCTGTTATTGAAACAAACAAGTTGTAATTATAGTTTACTGTAGCAGTGTAGAGCTAAAAATTTGATGCTATGATTGAAACCCTGAGTTGTCGAAGCCTATGACTAAATTAACTAATAATTTAGGACATGTGTAATGATTTAGCTTCCTCACAAAACTCCTATGACTTATATTCTTTCTCCTCATATAAGTCCATGGCTCCTCATGTATTTATCTCATG
The DNA here is from genome assembly GCA_016586285.1 of Arothron firmamentum. NCBI lineage: Eukaryota > Metazoa > Chordata > Actinopteri > Tetraodontiformes > Tetraodontidae > Arothron > Arothron firmamentum. The sequence goes on along the minus strand of BJFM01000702.1, from coordinate 70,630 downwards.
TAACTGAATGTAATCACCATAGCTGCGTAAGCATGTGCTATTGTTTTGCTTAAGCGCAAAAACTTCATATCGGGTCACTGTCGAAAACAGCTGACAGCTTGCTGAGTCATTATGTGCAGTCGCAACTTCTGTTGAGATCTCAACAATAATGTGTCCATTATGTACGTTAAACATCACCTGAAAGAGCTGACGGTCCACACAAAGTTTGAACAGCAGTGCATGGTGGACAGATCTGTTAGGCCTCTCTTTTCTGTACAGGTTAGCTTGACCTCTTGAGTCCTCCGTTATCTGGAGCCTCCGTGCTCCACGTCCTTGAGGGATGGGACAACAGGCTCTGTTTGTTTCGGGACAGTATAGAGCGAACCTGACTCTGAGCTTTGCTCTGCGGTGAGTCTCTCGGGAGTACAAAAAGCCGGCTGTCGGCGGCCGGAGAGAGCAGAGTGCGCCATCCCAAGTTCGGAGAGGAGCCGCCGTCTTGGCTGAGCATTTTGGGGGCTCCTCTGGAGACTGAAGGCGGAGCGACAGCGAACTCTGTTCAAGTCGACTGACCTTTTGAATTCAGATTCGCCACCACGTTTTGCCTTGTACTTTTTATTCTTCTGATTCCATTTGGATGTATTTTCCTCCAATAAATTCTGGGTGACATTTTTGAGAAAAGACAACCTCATGTACTCTGCCTCACTTTTTGACACAAACACGCAGGCAGGTGCCTTCTGAGTTCTTCCATCGAGCTAAGACTGAAAAACCCCACCAACACCAGACACACCTCTTTTAACGTCTATCCTGAAAACTCTTGTCTCTCCCTCTATTGTTGACACTGAGGGTGACAGATTGCTTTGTAATGCAACAGCCCAAAAAAGGAAGATTAAAGCACGCTTACGTGTCCAAACACCACACCCCTGGCTTATTACCACACGAAAGCCTGACGCTTGCTTTTCAGAACATTTACAGAAACCCGGCTCCCTCACAGCAGCTCATGTTTTGAGTCCCATTTGCCGGGTCGATACTTGGACTGGCTGTAGCAGCAGGTAAAATTTTAAAGCGTTAATGATAACGATATTTTTTCTTTAAACTGTCATTTTAACAGTTTTGTTCAAGTGTTTCATCATTCTTGTCACAGTCTCATTTATCACTTAATTATTCACGTACAAATGGGTTTGCTTGCTTTTAATTGGCCATCTGGTTGATGTATTTTTCCTAACTAGTTTTATTTGATAGTGGTAACAAATCAAATGCTTTCCTTATAAAATATATGTTGTGCTGTCATGCTTGCCCTCAACTTTCTCTCATCACATTCGTCAGAAGAATATTTAGTGAACTTTAATTGCATGTAACCATCTAAGGATGTTCACAAGTCCTCAGGCACACACATTCATTCAATTCCTCATAACATTGTGCTAACCATAAAAAATTGGTTAGCAGTCAGCTGTTTTCCAAGTGAGCCCAACCAATGATCAGCAGCGATCTGCAGGATCTGAACACAAAGGTGAATATAACTCAATGTGCATTAAACAGCTGTCATAGCCAACTCCTCTTAATAACATGCTTTCTCAAGAACATAAACTGTTTAAAAATATCTGCTGGGAAATATTTGGTTCTATGATTTTCTGGAATGACATAGATGGTTACCAGGATTTCTCTGTGGTTTGATTCTCTTTCACACTGGCAAGCATCTTTATTTTATTTCATAGTGGTGAATTTGACCCTCCCTGGTCTTACTGCAACTGGAAATGTTTTGGCGAAAATAAGATTACAGATATTTAATCAGCTTTCTGGCTCACCTCGTGTAATCCGAGGCCAGACTGTAAACCTTCCAGGGGTGCGTCGCCCTAGCGTGACAAGAAATCAGAAATGACATGTCACCTCAGAGAAGTGGGGTCTTTTCTCCAGCTGACTGACTTGTCTGGTTTGCTTACATGAACCCAGAACTGGGCTCTGACATCCTCTGTGCATCCTCTCTGCATTTCAAATATTGCACTTCCATGACTACCTCCATAAACAAGCACAGGACAACTTGATTTTTCTGCTGCGGTGTGTACGTTTATCCAGCAATGCTGCCTGATTTCTAAGCTGCATATGCGTACGTATTTGATCTGCTTATCCCTCAATCCAAACTATGTCAAACATAAATGTGTATGATGTTGCATTTTATACTTTACCAGTATACAAGAGAGAGTCAACATAGTGAAAGGGACTTCTGAGGCAGCCACACTACTTCTGCTTGGCAACTAACAGAGGCTGATAGGAATGAACAAACATCCATATCTTCATTCAGTCATCGAATCCACATTAGATCTCATGTGACGGGGAGGACACAGGCTGAGTGCTGCATGTCTGTTGTTTCCTGCTGGATTGTATGGATGGCGGTGACTCACCCGCAGCACTGTGCTTCTGCTTTGGGTCAGTGATGTCATTAGGCTTTATTGTAACATGTGTACAAGAGAAAAGCGGACAGAGTGTTAGAGGGCTGAAAGGGGATAAAAAGCCAACATAAATGTTTGAAACTGCAGGTCTGCCTGCTGAATGCAATGAATATGGAGTAGCCTTTGTGTGTAGTACAACCTGGTGAGGTATATCATGTTTTTTAATTAATTTTTGCATTTTAGTTAGTTTACAGGGGCTGATATTATGTCTACAGTACGCTCTCTTTTAGGTTGGGATGTAATATTTAAGCAAAAACCTAAACATGGAAAACAAAAGCTCTCTGAGGACCTCTGCCGGCGGTTTTAAACACAGCAACACAGTTTTCAGTGCTTTCAAACACAAGCTTCCTTACATGACGTTACATTACATTATACTCCCATATACAGTATATGAATGTTGACTGTAGCTGAAGACTGTTCCTCTTTGTGTTATGATAGGCTGCAGAATTTTCATCACCCTATGCTTAAACTGCTCCACAGTGAGCCATAAACCAGTGCTGACACAAAGGCTTCCTTTATTACTTGCTGCTCTCTCCTCGAACCAGTATTTTCTTCTGCCTTCGAAAAGCCCAGTGTGTGACATTTCTTTTTGCTTTATGAGGCTGTTTTAATGTGGACTGTACCAGAAAGTATGAAGATTGGCATCACATCATTTAGCAATGAGATGAAATGGCCCATTTAAAAGGCCACAACATAACCCCTTTATGTCCTCAAGTCTCAAATTTGGCTGCTAAAAACACTTGCCAGCAAAATAAGAGATTTGCTCCATCTTTGGGGACTGCAGTTTGTGAGCAGGACTAATTAAATCACACGTTTTTTTCCCCCCTGATGTGGTGCAGCAAAAACAAGCTGTAAACACAATATTGACACAAGTCAAGCTGCTGGCAAGCATACTGATAAGCAAGTTAGATAAGATAAATGCTACTATGTGAGGAAGAAACTGCAACCACAGAGTGAAAAGACATTAAATCGCATAATGGCGGTTTGATATAATTTAAACTGCACAGATAATCAATATTTAAAATACAAATCAGTCTCATCTCATAAATAATCATGTATGCAGATATCATCTTTTGGCAAAAGAACTCAGTTACCAATTTGAACAGAGGATTATGGAGGCCCATTGTGCTCCCGCTACTGTTAATGAGCTGCTTCCTGTCTTTTTAATATTAATATAATTACACAATAATAATGATTTAGAGTGTTGTTGCAGTGATTTGATAAGTGTGTTAGGACCTTTTAAGCAGCAAAAATGGCAAAATTATTGATAGAATCATGCAAAAAAATTTAACAGCACCAAATACATCACATATATTTGTTATTTTAGTGTTCTGAAACCAACGGTGCAGAAAGTTTATTCCATAAAACTGTATTCATATTTAATTGCTACGAGTCCTAAGAATAGAATTAATTTAATTCATGAAGAGATACGTTACAGTAGACGTCAAAGTGTAAGTCCCCCATCTGATGGCACAAACAAGAAAACGTGGGACTCGTGTTTGTGTCTGCAGAACAATAAGGGGAATATAAAAAAATGATTTTCTATGAGCTTGAGGTGTGAGATGTAATTTACATTTCAAGTAAATGTTATGGTGCTTTCATCCCGGTCTGCTCACTGTGAAATTGTTTCAAGCTCATCACTGCCAACAACGCACAGCGGGAATAAATGGAAAGGAAATTGAACTTTTTTGCCAGATATAGCTCAATAACAACTAAATTCAAGGTGCCCAGTTCTGAAAAGAAACTGCGGCTTTGATTCCTGCTGCATATGATCAAATGCAGAGTTCTGAAGTGGTGACTTTATCTGGCCGTAATCTGCACTCAAATGGAACGCGCGGCCATGCATATCCGTCACTCCCTGATTGTGTTTCAGCGTGTGCGTGTGAATAACCACTGGCATTATTGGCACATGTGCAGCTATAATTGTGTCAGCCATCCAGAGGTTTGATCGCAGCTGAATCATAGGATGTTTGACCTGAGTGACCTGGGTGTAGAAAACAGGACAAGGTGAGCCAAACAGAGGGAGTCTCGGTAGAGCCGGGGGTCATTTCAACTGTGCCTGATAGCAGATTAGGCTGGGATGTTTCATATATCCTGGCTTTATTAGCTATGACTTCATTTTGTCTAAAGGAGTTTGGGGTTAGTTACCATGGAGATTTATTGTGTATTGCCAGCCAGGGTTGCAAACTCCTGGAAATGTATCTACTCAGTCGGTAATCACAATCGTCACAAAGTGTATTTACTCTTTAATTAGCCTTTTTTTGGTATGACTTGTCAAATATGCATTTGTTGATTCGGTCATTTTAACAGTTTGAAATGTAAATATCACCACTGGAGGTTGGATTCAAATATGACTGCACTGGAATTGGCTGATGGAATTGAAAAGGCAGTTGGGTGGCATTAGGTGATGATTGCAATATCAGACACACTTTAAATAATGGCACAATATTTGTCATTACCGTCTGCAGCACACACCCTCTCTAACTCTGCTTAGTATTATGGATTATTGAAGAACGCCATAAACCTGGCCTTAGTCCATTCACCGTTCACCTAAACTCCCAGTCCAAAATGCCAGTTTCCAAATCAATAGCTGTCACCTTCAAATAGAATGCTGTGTGAAGAACTCTCCTTGAGGTCAGCTGTTGTATTGGAGGGATTTGACAGCGACTGGGGAGATTTAAGAAAACGCCAATGCATGAGAACATTGTGATGCACCCCAATAATTAGCTGTAATTTTTTTAAAAAAAGGGAAAAAACATTCCTGGCCAACTGATTGACCACAAAAAAGGCTGAGTTACTTTTGAATGATTACTCCATAAGTAGCTGTGGGAGCTCAACAAGAGAAGTGAGGCATTTAACGTGGTTGCTGAGGTTTAGAGCACATCAGACACTCTGACCTTCTATTGCTGGGAGACGAGAAGTCATATCTCAGTATAGATTTTCCTCCCCAGTGTAATGTGAACGCGCACCAAAAAGTGTCATCTTACACTTAAAGGCCGTGGAAAGGTAATTCAAAAAGCCATCAAAGGAGCAGGGGTGAGGACAATCACACAGCACACGCAGTTTTTCTGCACCAGAAGTCCAACCGAGCCCTGCGCAACCAATGCCTGAAACCAGGCAGAAATCAGCCTCCTGTTGTTGCACTGCTGGATGGCAAACCAGTCACGTAGTGGGCCCAGAGTGCACTCTGATGACTACAGTGAGATTGAAGAAGAGCAGGAAGATGTGAGCACACATGCTTTGTGTCTGAGCTGGGTCTTCTACTGATTCTCCTGGTTTGCTATATTAGCCTTGTGCTTTCAGGGTGGTAATCAGAGCCATTTTGAAGACACAACATAATTGGGCTATGAGCCATCCCTGAAAAGAGAGCGATAAATGGGCAGGACATTGGGACCATCTCCTGCTGCGTCTCTTCAGCCTCTTTTTAACTGTCAAACCCAATCCTGACTGTTATCCACCATCAGACAGACTGCTGGACAGACGACAGTTGCAATTCATCACTGGCATATTCAGAGGAGTTTATAAAGGTCTGAACAAAAAACAAACACGAGCAGTGAAACAGCTGTTTAGTCATTCTAGTCTAGACAAATTCAAATCCACAAATAAACACCGAAAAAGGTAATTTTGGCATCTGCAGCAACGCTTTTCAGACCCCAAACAGTGGCATTGTAGCAATCTGAAGGGTCGACTTGGCTTGATTGATGAGAAAAGAGAAGTTGCTTCGTGCAATGAGAGAGATCACAGAGGCTGTAAAAGGGTCTCTGCCTGCTGGTGGGTGGTCATATCTGTGCTTCTGCCCCTGTGGTTTCCACTTTTTTTTTATTTCTGTGTTCACAGTTTGAGACATTAAATGTTTGGGGTTTGTTTGCCTTCGCATATTAGATTTCAATGGCTCACCAGGTCAAATAAATGCATAAAAAGATAAATGGATGCACTTGATATTTCAAATAAACTGCTGCAAACAAGACTGATGCAAAAAGAAGAGGTGGAGACAAAGTAAGAAAAACAACATTAATCAGCAGGAAAGGGCACACGCTCTGCATGCTGAAAGACAAGACAACATCATCCGCAGTTGTGTGACAAATCACAGTTAATTGTCCAGAAGCAAGTACTTCTTTCACAAGTACTGGGGGCCTATTGTTTCATTTGGTGTTTGTTTGTTTGGAAATGGTGAAACCAGCAGTAGTTCACAGACATGAGTCAATGCACCGTGATGCATACGTTATCATTCACGCCACGAGAGCTGTGGTCCTTTTAAAGCTGTGGAAATCAACTTTTCATCAGCCTGTATTCATTTTTTAGGTGCGCAGTGTCCTGGCTTTTACATTCGTGAACAATGCCAGTTTATTCATCCCAACTTATTACCGATACCTCTCCTCTCCTCTTTGCACAATCGATGGCAATTCTGCAGCCAGCTTTGTCCATTTTTCCGTCCGTGGTAATTACCTGGCCACCCTGTCACTTCACATCTATTTAGTAGAACTGGGCCAGGCCTAAAGGACCAGAGTGGGGGGATAATACGTGCCCTGGTTGACCGATCTCTCACTGAAAGTACATCCAGCATTGTTGATGACTCCTGGCAGACAGGGACAGAGTGGAGCTGGTGTTGATTCTGAGCTCATGGTCCATGGAAATTATGGATTATACGGTAAACGGCAAGTGACATACGGCTTCTGTTCTTTGTGGTCTACGCTGATTAAAAAAAAAAAAAGAATTCTTTGCACCACAAGATGATCTTGGAATGTACAACCACACACAGAAATATGAGCATGTAGGCAGACATACTGTACATCCAACAGAAACATTCAAAAGTTCTGAATTAAAATGTCAAAGACATTTATCCCGCTGGACCGTTATCAACGTAAGCTTGTGCATGACCCAACCGCAAACACAACGCCTGCTTATGGCCCAGTCAAACTGCATCAACTCTTCACCGCTTGGATCTTTGAAGTTGTGCAGGATGTTACGCTTGTGTCACAACCTTTTAACGCTCTCCGCGGAGATGGTGACATCTCATTCAGATCAGTACGTCTTGGTGAGGCATGAGGACAAGTGCGTGGTTGTGCTGAGTGGTGGGGGGGTGGGGGGGGGTGGTTTGGTAGACAAAGACGAGCAGGTGTCGAGTCAGGGTGGTTAGAGCAGGCAAACAGAACAGGGTTGCGTAATCCTTGATGATGATTCACTGACCTTTACCTGACAGTCTAATGCATCCTAATCAGCCACTGGATCTCAGCATGGTTCCACTCTCAATAACACACAAGCATGCATTATGTTACCTCTTAAACAACCTCCACATGTCCGTCCCCTCTGCAGTCTGTCCCCTGCTTTGTCTGGCCTTCATTGCTGTGGTGTTCTCACCTCTATCTCTCCAATCTTACCTACTTACTAACTACGAAGGACGCAATCATCTGGATTTGGACCGCTTTGGTCACGTCTGTTTTTTCTCTCTCTTTAGCAGTGGCACGCACCATGCAAAAGAATGACAGGGCCAGGGACGACGGACAAAAGGACATTGTAAGTGAACACCACACTTCTGTCTTTGCCCTCCTCTCTTTCATAGCAGTCTGATGAATTTTGTATACTTCCTGTGATTCACCGCTATACGTGCCTGTTTAAAGGCTTGATAATTAGACTAAATAGAAAAAAAAAATTGAATGGGAAATTTTCCAACTTACATGCTTGATATTCTATATCTAGCACCCAGATTCCTCATTTCTTTCACCCATCCCCCACCGCTCCAATCTCTGCTCCAGTATCTCAACCACAGCCTGCATGAGCTCTCATTTCATCAGAGGTGAGCACAAGCTGTCTATAACCCCCCTCCCACTACGCAGACAGGTTCCAGTTTAGCAGACAGGTTCCTGGAATCCCTGACAAACAGCTCCAGAGGTCAGAGCAGCTGTGCTCAACAAGACATGCAGCTCAGATAAAACAGCAGCAGACAGAATTACACCCCCACCCCCATGCTTGAAGAGGATATTCAATTAAACCCCTGTGTGTTGACCTTGAGCAGAAGTTCAAAGGTCAGGCTTCCCACCATGTGTCTTTCAAAGAGGCTGACATTTCAGAGAGAACACATGCAAATCACATTTTTCTATGTGAAATTTACAAGATGCCTGAAAATCGCTATCTTTATCCTCTAATTTGCTGTCATTTCATGTCCTGTGGGATGAAAGTCTATTTTATTTGTTTGACACAAAGCAGGCTTTTCTGTAAAATGTAACTTCATCTTTCTGCAAATCAGACTTGATGGTAATGAACTCCTGTGGGGGACATCAAAGCCAGAGGTCACCGCTGAAACATTTAAATGCAAACCTGGCTCTAGGACAGACTGATGCAGATTAAAACTGCAAGCGCGTGATCCCGCTGGCGTGTTGTTTAAAAATAGGTACAAATCCACATGCTTGTTAAAAATCTGACAAAGGCAGAAAAAAATGTCCATTAAAGGGGAATGAATTCCCTACTGGAACAGAACTAATTGATTATTCTTTTTTAACCATAAACTTCAGGTACGGTTTTGAAGCTGAGCAAAGTTTTACACTATGATCGCTTCCTCAATGAGAGCAGGAGGGGAGGTATAAGTGTGAGAGAAACGGTTGGAGAATCCAGAGAGCATGGTTTATTGGAGAGTAGGGGGTGGTGGTGGTGGAGGACAAGATCAGAAGTTAAAAAGAAACTGGGAGTGGCAGAGACGCTTCTTTGCCACCCAGAGATGCACGATGAAAGAGCAAGAACACAGGCTGTTGATGAATACACTGCTGCAAGGCTCTTTGGGTAGGAGGCGGGGGTTTGCTCAATCAGGCTCCACCATTGATGAATAGTCATGAGTCACCTTATCAGCATCACCATGGTTACGCAGATGTGACTGCGGCCCTACGAATGTGATGGGGGAATAGAAATTGGCCAAATGGTGCGTCGTCCTCTTCCTCCTCACATCTAGATCAACAATTAGGGCGCAGCAGGGGAATTTCCCAAGTCATATACCATGCAGACGTCATCTTGCTGATTAAACTTGTGTGAAGGGCACTAGTGTGTGAGCAGTGAAAGATGAAGGACATGAATTAAACTTGAATTAATTGCCCTACAAGGACAGCTTACACAAACACCACATATGCACAGGTGAGAGATGGCCGCAAGAGGAGAGGCGGAAGGTGTTGACAAGATATTAAATGAGAAAAAGCAGGGAAATTAGATTGAAGGGTGCAACTGTCATGGGACGTTAGCAGAAGAAGGAAAGTGACTGCAGGATAAGTGGTGGCTGCAGGAGGACAAAATTAAAAATAAAAGTGGGTTTAGGATAATGGAATAAAGGGCTCGGACAATGATTGATACAACAGTGGCCTAACAATTCCTGACCACTGACCGTCCAGCAGTGCTCTGAAGTACCAATCTATGATCCCTTTCTTACTTTTAACACTGGGAGTCCCCACCATGCTTTGAACACATATATAACATACATATTGGTGAGACCTCACGCCAATATGACACAACATATCTTTACTTGGACCTTTCAGGAAATTAAAAAACAAAATCAAAAAAAGGAAATGATGCAAAAGTGAATCAGCTGATGTGGGCCGGCTATATTTTTTAGTCATGATGACCTTCATGACCTTCCGTGACTTTTCATAGAGGAATTCTCAGAGGAGAGCTGAAGTGTTAGCAGTGATTTGTAAATATCACCCCTTCCCCTGCACACTCCTTACATCACCTCAGCTCTCTGCTCAACTCTCGTTCTTTTTAAAATTATTTTTATGGATATCTAAGTACCCATGTGTACCTACTTTATTTTATCGGTTACATCAAATAGTAATTTAAATGGTCTTGTTTCTCTTAAATAATTAAAACTCTTGTTTTAATTATCCTAGTCTGCTTCTCTCCCAGTACCAATATTTGGACAAAAATAAAGTTTATCTTACAAGAATATTTGCTATCAACGTGTTTCAGTGGAAACTGGAAGTTAACTTTCATGTGACTGGCAGACCCCAGGGCAGCATTTGTCCCCTGGAGATCATGGTGCCTCACTTATGCCTTCACAGTTGTAATTCAAGCACATCCAGGCTGTGACCAGTTCAGATTAGCAATTCCAGTAGCTGCAGTAGCTGGGAACACGTTTGGTATAGTGTATATTTTTAAAGTTATGTTAATAATATTAGTCAATGTTTTAAATGGACATAATGATCATTTTTTAAGTTTTATGTGCTGGTGAGTTTTCTTTATGTGTATTTATGGTGTTACTCATATTTATTCTCAAAGGCTGTTGACGACATTGAAAGGGTGATTAATCTTAAAAAAAGGTGTTTGTCGGCACACCACATGGCAGAAGCATGAAGGGTGGTGTGTGTGAACTCCGCTGCTGTTGACACGGAGGGATTCGTGGAGTCATCAATCCGCCACCCTGTTAGTGTCGCAGTTAACCCAGATTGAATTCATGGGAGACACATGCAGGACGTTTCCCTCCCAAAATTGTATTACAAAACAATCAGAAGATTCATCTTCACAGCGGATTTACTGCCGTATGTACCAGACATGTAAAATGAGCCCTGCTATATATCTCTAATATTTGCAATGACCAGAAACATTTTTTAATCTTTATCTTGTCAGACAGATGTTGACGCTATCTATAATTTCTGCAACGGTGGCAGTGTTGCCCTCCCTGTGCGTCTGAGGTGGCTGCGTGATATTTCTTCTCATTGCAGACCAGAGTGTCACGGAGCCTTGCCTCGAGCAATGAGCAGCTCTAGGTCACGTCCCTGCCAGGCAAAAAATCAGCACACTGCTGTTTCTTTACTAGCTCTACATTTTTCCATCTGTACATTTCAGGTCCTCTAATTTTCAACCGTCTCGATAGGCTGCTCATGGAAGAAACAATTATCTCCACTGCTTCACGTGTGTTGTGAATGTGTAAGAATAGAAAGACAATTTGCATTTAAGAGCTGCCACAGCCCAGGAGCTATTTCATTATTAGTGAATGTGGCGGAGTTGTGGTCCTACACTACACTATTTCACACTGCGCCTGTAAGAAAAAAACAAACAGAGGTGTTCCACTGGCAAAATTAACAAATTCTTCACTTTTAATTATTTGTTTATAGAAACTGCCTGACATCACATCATTGTGTTTTCAGCCTCTTGTGGTGTTTCTCCACACTGCCATGAACTTACAGAATTCTGAAAATGTTGCCTGTCGTTGATAAAAAGGAATATTTTCAAATGATTAAGTCAATGAAACATCTCATTTCAAATTCCAAAAGGAAGCCCTTATGTTTTATTCATAGAGTCACTGTATTCTGCATCTGTTACCATTGCAAAACAGCGTTCCCAAAGCACAAGGATGTATAGATCCCATGAACTATGCCCTGAGACAGGCTGCAGAATATTTCAAGTGGATCCAAAATATAATCCTCCACCTCGTTCTTTCTCTCTTGTGCAGCTGCTCAGTACTGTTTACCATAAGCGATCAGCCGTGTTAATTTTTATTACCCCACAGAATTCTCTGTTTTCCTACTCTGTGATCTACCAGATCAAGCAGTAAAAACACCGCAGCTGTAAATACCAGCAGCTCTCACCATGAAGCTGCAAGGTAAACCTGTGTTGTTGTGGCAACCCTTTCAGCATTATTCTTTCTGGCTGTTAGGAAATATTTAGAGGGGAGGAAAATACCACCGACACTTCATTCAGTTGGTTTTAAATAATTGATGCTAATCAAATTTTTCGCTGTGTGCAGATATTCTTTAAATTAAACTGTCTGAAATGTGGTTCCAGAGAGCTAAGAGTTACCTGCAGATAAACGTAGGCCCCACACACTTCCTTGCCCACATTGCAATTGATCTCTTCCATCTGCAATCCTTCTTTTTCATCTCGTCTGCCGTCCTCTGTTCGTCCACCTGAGTTTTTATCACTCTTTTTGTTACTTTGTGGGCTTTTCCTGCAATCCAGTTAAAATCCACTTTGGTGATAAGATCGATTGCTAAGCAAAGAGCACGCAGATGACTAATGGTGCTGAAAATGAAAAGTGGCGCGTTCTCAATATTGCAGGATGCCCCGTGGCTAAACATCATAAATTGAACTGTCATATTTTAATCACAGTCTGATGATTGCAATTATTGTTATTTTCTGACCATCTCAGTGTGGTTGCCAGAGCATCAAGGAAGTCCTTTCATTCAGACTGTAATACATATTTAACACCCTCGTAATTTCACTCCCAGACATGATTGATGCACCTGGATGACTTTAAATGCAGTGAGCAGCAGGTCATGCAGCTTGATCTCCAGCTATTTAGCTCGGAAATGGGATCTGATGGGACACGGGTTTGTTTGATGCGCAGCAGGACAAATACAATGATGACAGGAGTCAGCCAGCAAAGAAAAGGGGCAGAGTGGGATGGAAGGGAACACAGCACACGAAATGTGCTGCTACATTTACTGACTGTTCACCTACAGTTGATGTTGTGCTACTCTTGGTTCTTCCTCAGGCTGCTATTAAATCAACAAGTCATCTCTTCTCCTTTTCTCTGGTATTTATCATGGTCAGCAAAGAAAGAAATTAATTGTGTGTTTCCTACTCTGCAGGCTGTAGTCAACCTCTCCATGCAATGCCTATTTCCTGTATAGGGACCGGTCTGATTTTTTTTTGATTTATTCCCTCTTTTGGCTGCTCATACAACATTAAATAACTCACTGGAGGTTTTGTATTTTTTTAATTTAAAGAAGCATTTTGTCACAGTGACATAAAAAAAAGTTAGATTTTGCTCCCAGAGTTGTAAACCCAATACACTTAGGGAAGCTATAATAAAACATAGATCAGCCCCGCAATTACAACTGGCAGAGCTGAATGTTAATTCGTTTGGTGCTTAATATGTAGTTAACGTAAGGACACACACACATACACACACCCTAACCTGTGTACTCTTGGGTCTCTGGTGCTGTACCTCATTGATGTTGGACATGACTAAAACATTACAGAAATTTGATTTAACATTCTATCTGTTATTCTGTCTTTCATGCCTCCCACCAAGAAGATCTTTATTTTATTCACGTTACTCTATTATTAATGCCAGATGCCATCTGGCATTCATCAAAGAAGAAACACCACTGAAATACCAAAGGTTTTGAAGATTTCAGAAGCCAAAAATAGTACATTTGTGTAAAGGGGAATACACTTTGCTTCATCCACTTAAGGTTTTCCACTGTTTGTGAACTGAAAATTAAGTGTAAAAAGATGTTCATTAACACGTTGTCATTACTGTCACAGTGATAAAGCCATATTACGTGAGGGGTTTCGTGCTCTGCAAATATGTCGTCAGAGGATTTCATAGCTTTTTTTTTTTTTTCCCTCTCTAAATTTGCTCAGACATTGCCTGTTTTACTTAACAAAAATTGAAGGTTAATTGAGCCTGCTTCCTCATTCCCCTGTGCAAACCTTCTACAACAATCAGTCTAATGCAGGTAATTATTGCATTTGGGACTGAAAGGCTCGATTTCTTTTTGGATGAAGATTGGCAGTTTGATGGATGCAATGGCAGAAGAGCAGATGGGTTTGAGGTGCATGGCGGATGGGAGGGCGAGGCTTTACAGTCACGACAAAGAGAGCAGACAGACACGCACGCACGTCAGTGCTGGCAGAGGTCTCTCTTTTCTAATAGAGGCACAATTCGGTAGAGCACTAACTGCCAGGATAATTTGCTTGCACTTGGAGGTTGAGTGAGTGTTTCATTCAGCAGGGAGCCCCAGGATATGTATGCGCCCCAAACTGAAATAGCTATTCAATCTGATCAAACAAGACACCTTTTTCAAAAAAAGCCAGAAAGTTTGTGGTGTATTATTTATTTGGAAAGTAAACCTTTATTTTATTATTTTATTCCTGCCAATGAATAGCATTACTATTATTCCTGCAGTAACAGTTGCACAATAGCACTTTTTTTAATGCTCTTAGTTAAAATGACAATGATCTAAATAGCTTTTTGAAATGTAGGCCTAAATGGCAATACTTGACCCTTACTTTAAAAGGAACCTTTATTAGGTCATTGTTATTCATGCAGAGCAAATGAAAACTCCTTGTGGTGTGGAACAAGATTAATGGCATGTTGGCTTCCATTTATCATGCTGCCTCACCAGCTCACTGCATATAGCATATACAGTAGGTGATGCAAGCGTGCGCAGAGGAGCCCGAAATCGATGATGGCTCAGCAACAACTCAATAGGCAAGTAACTTTTTCCCCCTGGGCTGCCTCCAGTGTACGCCAGAAAAATGGACTGCCTCTGCCTTTTTTTTTTTTTTTTTAAATATTCGTTTCCTTATATTTGAAAAACTGGGAGATAAAAATTGTCTGCTGCAGGCCAATCCAGCAAAACTAGACTTTCAATGTGCATTTAAATAATCTGCTGGATTTTTCAGGACCATAACTGACAGTACTTTGATAGAACGCAGAAGGGTTTGCCTGGTCCTTCACACCTGTCAACTACTTAATGGTGTATTGACCACCTGATGTGTCTCCTCCCGGCACGCTTCCTCCTCTGTAGATGAGTTTCTCTCCTCTCACTGATCTCAGCATCAGTGTGCTCTGTCTGAGCTGTTGGATATCTGCTGAATCTTTTAGTCCCACTAAAAGATTTCTTTTTCCTCCTGTATCTTTTTCTAGAATATATACAGTGCAGTCACAAAGCTCTCTGACCCTCACACACACACACACACACACACACACACACACACAGAATGGGCTCCATCCTTCCTGCTGTAACTCATTTTGGTGAAAATGTCTTCACAAGCATCATGACTGCTCTAGTTAGTTCTGGAAGAGCATTCCCTTTTGCAGTTGTGATAAAATGGTGTCAGCGCCATGACAACAAGTCTGCAGTAATAAAAGAATTAACAGAACATTACACTGTTAGTGAGGGTGATAGGTCCCGATCCGCTTTGATTTTATGGACTCTCGGTGTCGCTCTCTCTACTTTGGGCTCGTATGGAGCACCACTGCAGCCCCCACAGCTCCACCTCCTTGTGCTCACACAAGCACAGCAGCTGTGATGTCTCCTCCTCGCCACACCTAACTGGGTGAATAAGATGCCTTGTGCTACAAAGACTCCACTACCAGTTTGGGGCGATGAAGACAACAGAGTGCATGTTTTTAAAGTAGGGAAACCTAAGCTTCTACACCTAAGAACTTCTTTAAAAATACAATATTTTTATCCTAATGTGACAATGCAGATGTGGTGGAACTGTAACCTAAGGTTTTTTTTTTATGATTTATGGCCTTCGAAGGAAGACTGGTCAAACCTTTTTGTGTTTCTGCATGTGCTGCAGGGATGGGGGCATCACTTTCAACCTGTCAGATTTTTTATTTTTTGTAATAGCATCTCCTCATCAGGCTGCACTTTCTGTTTGTGACTAAGGCAACAAGAGGCCATGAGGGGACAAGTAAGGAGCCTACGTGTGACCAGTGACAGGAGATTTATTATTTTGTGGCTGTTGTCGTGATGACTCAATACACTAGCAGATGGCAAGAAAAGTGGGTCACCTGTTGAGTGTTAGGCGGGTTGGAACTCCTGCAGGACCAGCTCGCTGGCCTGGAGGAAGCAACGGAGCAGAAACTTGATCCACAGCTGAATCGCAAGTCAGTCCCAGCAGTCCAAAGTTCAAACTTAGGTAACAGTGTCAGGGTTGCATGGCCAGCACTGAAGAGCACTAATTCTCTCCTCTTTCCCTCTTTCTTTATTCTGGGCTAGCAAGTAGCCTAAGATCTACTTTATTCTAAGCTGACAGCCGTTTAGCCATGCTTCTTTTAAAGAAAAAGAAGCATTCTTGGTGAAATGTAACTTCATTTGACCTATTTCTACTCTTAAAGTGCTCTCTTGATTTCTCTGCAAGTTCACATGTCAGCTAAAGCAATCTGTTGTTCATCACTATTGTTATGCTTAGAATATTTTTCCTTTAATATAGGATAATTTTACATCTCACTTCTCTTCAGGTATCCAACGAATCCTCTGGCTCCCCAGAGCCAGTCACCTGCATGGAGCCCTTCCTGGTACGGAGGATGTCCTGTAGGACAGTCCAGTTGCCTCCTTTGGCCTTTAGACAGGCAGAACAATACTACTGCGAACGCAAACCTGAGTCAGACGCAGTCACGGTACCACCACGACCCACGACACTGCCGCTTCGCACCCCTCCACTCATCGCCATCACAACTGCTGACACAAGCAGGTAAGAGGATGTAAATATCTCCCCCCCCCCCCC
>BJFM01000702.1:20958-50233 GCA_016586285.1 Arothron firmamentum | reverse complement strand
CACACACACACACACACACACACACACACACACACACACACACACATCCTGCAATGGATTAAAGGTCTTCTTCTAAATCCTTTGAGCTCCATGTCTTCTGTAAAAACACACTCCTGTTTTGTAAAGGTTGTATGCCTTCACTGTCCTACATTTCCTCTGGACAGGGGACCACAGCAGTTGATCAGGTTGCTGTTATAGAGTTTGGCCACCTGGCTGCATGCCCAGTCCCACCTCCTCCTTTTCACTCACGGAGGATTTCAGGGGAGGTGCTTTGGGTGGGTCTCATGTTTATTGTATAAACCTGGTTCCTATTTCACCGTCTGCTCCTGCAGGCGGTTTCCCAGACGAAGGACGATGCTGCCACACCTGCACGGTTTTACACATGAACTGGTTCAGGTGAAGCGCGACCGGGAGGCTTAACAGAAGTTTGCATATTATCGGAGTGCGCGCATCGAGCCGTGGGGACTGTCCTGTGGAGAGCATCCCGCACCTTCTGGCATTTGGCTTGAGAATGTGGGGAGCACTCTGCAACCAGACCTGTTTTAGGTAGTTCTTTTGTAGTTTCAACCAGGGCTCTGTCCAAATTGATGTCTCTTTCTTGAATCTTTCCTGATGCGTAAATGGATGCATTTTTGGCTGTATCCAACGTGCGTGCGCAGGACAGTGAGGATAAAGTTGACGGAGTTAAAACTCTTTACGTAAACGCCAAAAAACCCAAGGTCGACTCGAAGCTCACGACTGTAAAGTTGTGCCAAATACACTAATAGTTGTTATTTTGGAGTCCTGGTTATTATTTTTATTTTTAATAATAATAAAAAACAAAACAAGTACGCCTTCCTCCGCATCTATATGTTTTAAAGTGTATTATTTTGTAGTATATTTATTTAGAAATATTTTAAACTTGCTAAGGAAGGATGGACCCCGTCTGCGGCAAAGTGGGGACGGTGTCCTTGGTCACCGGCGGCGGAACCGTGAGTGCGAAGGCTCCCAAACATTTGTGGCGGCAGCAGAACCAGGCAGCACTGTCTCCGCTCCACCACGCTCTGATCGTGCGCAAGAACGACCGCGTTAGACAAAGAGGCTTTTCGGACACCGAGAGATACCTCAAGCCGAGGAACATGGACCGGACCTACGCGGTGGACACGGGGCACCGACCCGGGCTCAAGAAATCCCGAATGTCGTGGCCGTCGTCGTTTCAAGGTCTTCGACGGTAAGGGCGAACGGGGAAACTGCTTTTCTTTATCCGTGTGTGCGTTCTCAGTTTCTCCCCCCCCCAACCCCTCGGCGCGATGGGCGTTGGGCGCATTACAGACGCGCTCGACCCTGGGAATCTTTGGTTCCTGTTTAATCAGAACTTTTATGGTGCTCCTCTGGGTTTTAGCCTCTGATTGAGCTCCGGCTTCGTTTCTAGACACTTTTTGTGCCACATAGTCGAACGCATTGGTTCCATGAAAACTGGTGTGATAAACACGTTGGCTACTGAGATACAGAGAAAGTACTCAACCAGGCGCTGATGGCAAAGTCAATAGTCAGGAGATACCTGCACCTAATAACCCTGGCATTCTTTATTTATTCGTGTATTAGTAAATAATGGAATCCTCCTTTGGCTGGCAGGTCAGGTGTGAGACTCAAAGACAGGGTATTTTTACTCAAAATGAACAAATAATTTCATAAAGTCTAGTGAAGCTGTTATTTCGGGGTTTTCTGATTAAAATGTGCCAGCTCTGCTACATGTGGCACATTTAGAGGGGGAGATGCTGCTACTTGATGTTGAGTAGGCGGTGACAAAAGACAGGTCACGGGAAATATTACAGACAGACCACACAAGTGCAGCCTCCTGTTCCTTTAAAATGATTGATCTTCGGAGACTCATAAGCTTAAGATTTCTTGCACTGGCGTTTGTTAGTCATCTCTGGCAAAATAGGATTTTGCATCATTGCGTGAGGACCACGCTCTCTGAAATAGCAGTCATCTGAGTCACTGCACATCATGATATGGATGTTATTTGCATATATTCCACAAGGGGTGGGTCTTTGGATGTTGCAAGTGCCATAAGTAGAGCTAATGCGAAATGATAGAAGGGATATTTGCAGCAAAAGCAGTTTTGGGTACAGTCTGCCTGCCCGCAAACGGACAGAAAAGCAGCTCTGGACTCAGACAACCTAAGCAAGTGGGGAAATGTTTCTGCTCTAATTACTCACTTGTGCTGCGAAGGAGGGAGGAGGGGGGAAAAAAGGAGTGACTGAAATGAAATCTTAGAAGGTCACCGCACCTCTTTAGTGTCTGCTTTTGATTAAAGTTTCTGTGGAACGGGTCGCCCTTCCCTTCCAACCTTTGCTTTATAAGACCCGCTCAGTTATGAGTGACACTGGCTTTCAGGCCCTGTCAGCGGTCAGCTTTTAGAGAGCGCACCAGCTCGTCTGGCTGATGGATGGAACGGTTCCCCCCAACACAGTGGCAGAACAGTCACATGGAGGGGAGGCCACAGAGGGAGGGATGAAAGCACAGATGGAAGTGACATTGCAAAACGGTCTGCTTGGCTGGAGCCCACATGCGATGCCAGAAATGTTGCATGGAGCTTGTAACCTGTCTCAAGGCGTTGCAAGGATGCTGAAGTGCAGGTCTTACCTGCTTCAAGAGGACAATTAGGTGTTGATTAACCAAAACAAATCACAGTTTGGACGTCAGGCCAATTACATAAGAGGCAACCGCAGGCACACATGGAACGACACGTCTCGATCTTTCCTTTGTACGCCACAGGCCCAGAACAGTGTTGGAAACAGCCTGGACAATCCTGTTTGATCACATTTTTTTTTTAATAAACATACATTAGAAGAGTCATCTAAGCTACAGCAGTCTGCCCTGGCCTTTATTTGATTGCTTTAAGTGCTTTCCGGCAGAGTTTGTACAGAAGATTGACAGTTCCTCCTTCACCTTCTGTTGGGTAAAAGCCTTTTGAGCCTGCACAAGAGGTGCTTGACGCATGTGGCGATTGCGGGGAAGCCGCACGCGTTTTTAATTTTCCAGTTAATGGTGTAGCAGCAAGTCAAGTATTGTCACTTGAAGAACTTGTCAATTAGGTTGTTGCCGCAAGGCGCATAAGCAAGACATATCCGATGATTATAAGCCTGTTTATATGACACGTCCAATCATCTCTAAGGCAACTTCCCTGTGGAAAACAAATACACTGAAACAGTTCAATGCATCCACTTAATGTCAATGTTGCATATAGAGAAGGACAGCAGAGCTTTTCACCAGAGGCCTGTGTGTGTAGTGTGTTCTTTGGCAGCTGGTTTGGCACAGAACCCAGAACCCCCTTGGTAAAACGCATCACCCAAATGTGTCACAAGCAAGGCTGGACAGTGCAAAAGGCCTCTGTGAGTCCTCTGGAGCAACCTTTGATGAGGAGATGGCACTCCTCCCTGCTGCTTTTCGGGGGCTGCCATGGGGTTGTTTAGCGGGCTATTTTCTTCTTCTGTTGCAATGACAGGATCGAGGCGGCTCCCGGTGCGTCATCTCCCCCTCTGTCACATTGTCGTCAAGATTTGAGGATTCAAGGGGGCAGGCATTGAAATGTCAAAACAAAAGACAATGAGACTCATCTAGGGAGGTGAAGAAGAGTTTGAAGTTTTCGCCTGGGCATTTTGTCCCCTCAGCAACATGAGTCGAGACTGTCTCCACACTTTAACCTTGCTTTGCTCTCTCTCTCTCTCTCTCTCTCTCTCTCTCTCTCTCTCTCTCTCTCTCTCTCTCTCTCTCTCACTCTCTCTCTGCTATTTAAATGTGAGGCAAACCTTTTGTTTTTGGGACATTTGTATTGAATGTTTGGAACAGATAGAGTGTTGGTAGACGGCTGCGTGCGTTGTCAGCATCAACCATCACTTGGGTAACAATAATGGACATGACTGGTTGTTTCTGGCTCTGTGACATTTTCTAATGTTAAGCGTTGGTGACTATAACAATGGCACAGCGCACCGTTATGTGAAGGCCAGTCGCTGCTTGGCTCATGCTGACCTGCACAGTTCGGAAGAAAGCAAACCTGTATTGTTTTCTGCAGAATTCTACTGTATTT
Organism: Arothron firmamentum; assembly: GCA_016586285.1. Lineage (NCBI taxonomy): Eukaryota > Metazoa > Chordata > Actinopteri > Tetraodontiformes > Tetraodontidae > Arothron > Arothron firmamentum. The sequence goes on along the minus strand of BJFM01000702.1, from coordinate 46,161 downwards.
GAAAAATGACTGCGCCATCTGGGAGTTATTTATGCAGACGTATTTGAGTGGGAAGAGAGTTTCAGTCCAGTGAGCCTCATTTTGTTTTACAACATCATGCTTCTGACGTGAATGTCAGTGCTGAAGACTTATGCTTGTGTTCAATCCTGTCGTTTTTGGATCATTTATTGTAACACTGCTCGCACTAAATGGGAAAGGGGCCTTTGAAGGATAATTGCACGAAGCTAAGGCAGTTATGTTTAAATGGATTTAATTTTGTAGTCAAACCGGTTCCAGATTTGGACTCGGTTTAAAACGTCGTCGGTTTCTCTAGCCCATTCAGGCACAGCCATGGAGGAGCCTTCTATCTTAAAATATTAATACCTGTACAACTGATTTTACTATTGTGGGGGACCTAAATACATCAATGTGCACATCAGGTGCATGTGTAGACACTCGCAGCGTTCACACATTTGGGAAGAATTGATAAAAGGGAAACTAAAACTAAAAAAAGATGGATGCCTCCCACTGGTTACAAAGCATATCCATCAGATGGAGAAGGATTTTAGAGGAACACGCACTCTTTATCTCTCCAGTGGATGGGGAAAAAAGAAAATACAAAAATTTGTCAGTGTCTGGCAGGAATCATAGATGTTAGCATTAATGTTTCACAAAAGAGATGAGAACATTGCTCCATCAACAGAGAGGGCATTGGTCTGCAAGCTTTGAACAGCAGGAACCTTCATTTTGTTATACATCACTCCTGCTGGCTCCCATTTCCCCACTGGACATCCACTACACAGACGACCCATTTGAAACCCATATTTGAAACACAGCCTTGCAACACACTAAAAGCCAGAGGTTCCCCGTGTTGCCCCCCAACTGGATGTGTTGTATGGATCGAATTTCGTTTTTCCGGCATAAAAAAGACCAGGTGCAATACGTTGTTAGTGTTCACAAGGCATATAAAGACATTTGAATTATTGATCATTTCTTTCAGGATGTGTGTAACGGGCCCGTGGAGAAAGCTACTAGACAAACCAGCCGGTCATGCCAAAAGGCAGCACTCAGGTTTTTCTGCTAGAACTTGATTATTGATCACTCTAGTTGGTTATTTCAACTGATTGATTGTAAAACAGTTTTGTTCAGCGTGCTCTACGTGTTAAAGTGGCAATCGGCAATTTTGAGTACTTGTTCCCTTCTAAAGCTTATAAAGCCTTTATATCCCTTATAATTTAGGTGTACAGTGTGAGTAATAGCACTATATACATATTCTTAATTTTTGAGTTAAGATGAAACTTGTGTAAAGGCTTATCCAATGTTGTGGACTGAGATTGAAATCTACACTTTGTTCGAGTCTGTAGAGACAGGCTGCATATATTAGGTGCCATATGCCATGAATATGATCCACATTTAATGCTGTTCGGTGATGAAAGCTGTGGGAGTTGTTAATCATGCAATGCCTTCATACCTTATACACATTTCCTACTTTCTAGTTCGGTCAGCACTTGACTGCAGTGTACCAATTTTCTTTCTTTTTCAGTCAGTGCACAGACACACACACACAGACACAGAGAGAGACACACACACACACGCACACACACACACACACTTGCTGTTCTCATATTCACCTACAGTTTCTGTCTTACCTCCTTCTCCGTTGTTTTCCCATCTTCCTGTCTTCTCCCTCAGTCTTGCTGTACACATGCTGTTGCGTATTGATTCCTCAGCATCTTGGCTCTGCATAATGTGCCTCTCATCCCCACATGTCTCCCGCCGCATCTGTCAGCTCTCATCTTACGACCTGTCATGCACATGTCTTAACCAGCACACTCTGGTCAAGAAACATGAAAGAAAGCCTGCAGCGGGCAGCATCTCTAGCTGCCTTCTTTTAGCTCTGCATCAATGCTTGAATGCTTATATTCCTTTAGTACAGATTGAATCTTTGGGATTTTTGTGTGAGTGTAATTTTTATTTTCTTCCTTCTCTGTTAAACTGAAATTGATGTATTGATTGCACAGAAAAGGGAATAAAAGGAACAGGGTCAGAATTCGGCTGGCGAGGTCTTAGTTGTTCATATTTTTGGACGCAGTGAGAATGGATAATGCCGACTGTTTTAGATTCAGACTGACTGCTCAGACTGATCTTTGTTAGCATGTAGCACACATGGGTAATACCAACGGTTTGCTGTTCTGGGCCTAATGCATTTACCCTCACAGCTTGAAACACTCTGAACTATATTTTCCTTTGTCATAAATGAATATATGTTCATGCCACAGTAGGTGAATATCAATAGCATTTAAAATTGACATAAAACAGTAGCCACAAAAAATAGACTTTTATGGCTTGCTGGAAACCATGGCTTTCAAGGTGCAAAATCTCTCCCTACAGAAATACGAGGTCATCGGTAATTTTCATTTTTGTTTCCTTGAGAAAAACAAGCACTCCTGCACTCTGTATTTACCTGATGAAATTATAAATAGTTTTATTTCCAAGTAAATAAAAGTTTTATCTGCAAACCTCTTGCGCTGTCTAACCTGGTCACTCCTCTGTGCGCCTCCGAATCTTCTGAGGTTCTGTAACTCCATCTAAACCCCCAGAAGTGAAGGAACGTCCAAGTACACTATTACTTTGTCCTCTTTTACACATAATTGGATTGTTACATATGAAACTGATCCATCCTTTTTGATGTTGCTTATAATCTGCCTCCATTTACAGTGAATGCGTTTACAGAAGGTCACCTCGCTCGTTTGGGAAATAATCATCGTAGCTGCATTAGTTATAGGGTATACTGCTATCATTAGTGATCTGGTCTCATGAGGATGCTTCGAGGAGAGTGGGGAGAAATGAAAAAAGATTTATCAGGGGCTAATTCAAGATGGGAGGAAAGGGGGATGATCGGAAGCCATTTTCGTTTGGATTCGCAACCTGTAAACGCTGTTGCTCACTTTCTGCCAACAGTGAATGCTATTTTAATCTTACAAACATCAAGCCTTGATCTAGTGCTGCTTTTATTCCTCAGCACACTTGCTATGTTGTGGGGTTGTACATTTGTACATCCCATTCTTTGAAGCAAAAATATGTATAATAATTACTTTTAAAAGGGAACCTTTTAATTTTCCACAGAAGCATGAAATCAAATCTATGAACGCATAAAAAAGCTATGAACAAGTGTCACTTCCTGGATTGAAATTTTAATCTCAGAAGTCTCTCCAAACACCCATCTCATCTTATTTAATTTAATACATGTAATACATGTAATAGACTGTACAATCTCATCATTATCCGTGGAATAGAGTTGTCTGAAATAAATCAAAGGCTAGATGTGATAGCTAACAACTAACTCACACGTCATTTTAAGTAGCTAACACTGTCTGCAAGTGTCAAACTTCAGCCTTATTTTTGCCACAGTTGTCACACTGAACTACAGTGCGGATCGGTTAACTTTAATTAATAAAATCAGTGAGGAATTGTCTGAGTCTGTTTTGTATCTTGTGCTGTTTGTGACCTAATTGGAATTTCCCCAAGGATGCTCGACTTGCCTTTGTTTGTTGGCACCACTCTGCTAAAGCTAACTGAAAGCATAATTGTAAAAAATCAGAAAACCTCAAATGTGTTTGGTTTGATTTTGGTACCATCAAAACCCATTTCTTATCCTTTTAGGCCAATTTAGCTCTTTGATTTTATTGGACCTGCGCAATATGTAAATTCAGATGAGCCCAGCCCCCATAACAGATTGTCCCCATGACATTAACCCAGCGTCGTGTTCTGTTTCAAACAGGCTCTGCCCTTTACTGCGCTGTTTGATTAGAGTGGGTGGGGCTGAGTAAATGGCCACCTCGCTGTCACCAAAATCCTCCCATTACAGTAGGTCAACCCTATTTGCTTTCTACGCGACTGCTGAGAGGAGGAAGAGGAGAGTCGTGGGCTGTCATCAGCATGCGGCACCAAAGTTTAAACCTCTGCTACTGTCCACAGTCCAGTGCTGCTGTGTTAATTTGGAAACACAATCTAAGTGCAGTTTACAGCACATCTGTTTTTCCCCATAGATGAAATTGTTGCTCTAATCATTGAGAAATAAGAAAATAAGGCAGTAAAAACAGCTTCAGAAATATATGTTTCAAACATTTTGACTCTTTAAAGTGTTATTCTTGATGAATTTCTGTATTTTCCCACAACACTGTTGACTGCCTTTAAAACTGAAGTGTTTGCAATGATGCTGTAGACCTCTTTTGTAAATGTGCATCATTCCACTTGCTGATCGTTCTCAGTTATTTTCCTCCTCCTTAATTCTTTTCCTGTCTGAGCGTCTCACATCTTCTTCAGGGGAGAGTGTGTATACATAATTTGTCCTCAGTATCCTTGTGTCTTGCTCCATGATGTATTGTCGGTTGATGAAATGGAGCTCCGCAAACCAGAATAAAGTCACGTTTTGAATCACAACTAACACGCAGTAGCTGTAAGGCGGTGCCACTTAAACAAGATATACTGGTGTCAAAGTGAGAGTGAGGGATTAGTTTGAGGTTATAAGAAATTATTTAGTCCCCGATACTTCATTAACATCAAGGGAAATACTAGACTTGCTATTTGTTTCCCTGAGAAAGTAAACTGGTTAAAGTACAAAACAAATACAGCATTGCCCAGTTTTCGGAATAGCAACTTTAAAATGGCTAAAGCTAAATGCCAACAATGAACTACGAACATTGACATTTCAATGACACTGTGAGTGATTGAAACGACCCTGAGCTGACATTTAAAGCAAGTCCAAGATTGCAGGATGATTGTGGTGATTTTAACTAATTGATTCTAAACGGCGATCTTAAATTATTTCAGCAGAGCGTGTCAGTCCCTCTTGTTCCACACCTATTTTACCTATTATAGATTTATCACCTACGCTTTGATTTGTTAATATTTTTACAGATTCAATCTGCAGAATAATGAGCTCTGAGTTCACACTTTGTCATTTTAAGTGGGTGCAAGGGCAGAGCATTTCATGACATTTAGAATGTCACTAAAACCTTCTGGCACTTCATAAAAAGGCACTAGTGACTTTAAAATAGACACTTTCCAGCCTGACCAGTACAGGCATCAACCATGATGGTGATGAATGAATGAATGAATGAATATATGTTTATTATCTCACAGTGGGGAAATTGCAGTGTCCCAGCAGCAGCATACAGACAAGAAATAAGAAGAAATAAATAATAAAAAAAAAAGACTTGAAAAAAAGACGTGAAAAATATAAAAAATAAATAAATATATGGCTAACCCTACCTGTTTACAGTATGGTGCTGTACGTATAGAACGACCATTTCCCATGAGTGCGTTATTGCACATGATGAAGGCAGATATTGCAAGACAGATACTTGAGGTACATTGTGTGGTAATTATGATGCTGCATCATACAGTCTGATGGCTGTGGGGAGGAACGACCTGCGGTGGCGCTCCTTCCTGCACTGAGGATGCCTCAGTCCAGTGCTGAAGGAGCTGCCCAGGGCCTCCACAGTGTGGTGCAGAGGGTGGGAGGAGTTACTCCTGATGGATGACAGCCTGGCCAGCATCCTTCTGTCTGCCACCTCCTCAATGGAGTCCAGGCTGCAGCCCAGAACAGAGCCAGCTTGTTAAGTCTCTTCCTGGCCCTGTCTGTGCTGCTTCCCCCCAACACAACCGAGGACACCGCAGTGTCATAGACTGTCCTGAGAACAGCCCTGCTCACACCGAAGGACCTCAGTCTCCTCAGCAGGTGCAGGCCACACTGGCCCTTCTGGGCCAGGGCATCAGTGTTGTGAGACCAGTCCAGTTTCTTGTTGAGGTGAATACACAGGTATTTGAAAGAGTCCACCACATCAATGTCCGAACCCTGGATGTCCACCGGTGTGTGGGCTGTGGATGTCCTGCGGAAGTCTATCACCACCACTTTTGTTACTGGTGTTAAGGAGAAGGTGGTTACGCAAACTGCCAGTGCTGAGTTCACCTGGGTGTGGAGGTAGCCGTGGACAATCATCTCCATAGTCTTCATCAGGTGAGAGGTCAGGGCCACAGCTGGGCTGTCTCGGGGACTGGAACCACTCACGATGTCTTCCACAGGGTTGGAACCTTCTCCAGGCGAAGGCTCAGGCTGAGCTGGTCTGCACACTCCCGGAGCAGTCTGGGGCTGGTTCCATCCGGCCCTGTGGCCTTCCTGATCTTTAGCCTCTTTAGTTCCCTCTCCAGCTGGTGCAGAGTGAGAGACTGAGGGGGGGGGGGTGGTCCATTTAAGCAGGCCACCAGCTCCTGCTATGATGTTATCCCTGCCTCATCCTAATGTGGGATTCATTTCAATACATTATTATTCAGATTTACAGTATTTTCATTCCCCTGAATAAAGTGTTTTTAGGTGCCAGATGCTTTTTTCAACTTTACTGCAGGATGTGTGACTGTCTGACTCCCCAGTCAGGCACATTTTCCTGCATGGCCCATCCTGTCTGACCCTTCTGCAGGAGCAGCTGAGTTGTTGCCAAGTTCACTTGCAGCATACGGCTGATAAAGGACGCATGTCGTTTCAGTGGAAAGGCTGTCAAAATAAACATCTCCTCAAGGACAGGTGGACAGCACGTACGACCTAATTAATATTAGAAGTCTCTGATTCAATTAGAGCTGCACAAACAAGCAGCTGTTCATATGCTTGCTTTCCTTGTGATGATGACATTCACAGTTGCTTTTTTTTAATTTTATTTACAGACTGTTATTGTTTGTCTCTGGGATATAGTGAAATGTTCTCTCATTATCATTGGAAGCAGCCACAGCAGCAGCCGCAGCAGCAGCAGCAGCAGCTGTGGAGCCCAGAACATTTGTGTGTTTTAAGAAAATGACCTTTCACTGGTTGATGTTTCATGCAGCCACTCTTGGATGAAAAACATTAAAATTGAACCTGTGGGATTAACATAATTGTCACCAAAGTTTGGGATTGATGGATGCTGCACAGATGTACTCCAAGTGGAAAGGTTGTATGTATTATACCCCTATCAGTGTCAGTCACAACTGCTCAGATGTCAGATGCCAGTTCCTTTCATGTTAAAATGCTTTTTGAACTTTAAAATCCACGTCCAGTCAAAACACAATAATTGAAGGCCAAGTGGGAACGATCAACTGTGACTGAAGCTGATGGAAAATGTCAAAGAGAAAATAGTAAAAGGCCACTCGTTATAATCAGCAAACAGCACGCTCTGACTTTGCTAAACATTAGCTTGAGGTTTTCCTTCTCAGTTGTAAATCTGTTCGGATTTTGGTATTCAGGTTATCAGAGGTTTGTGTGTAGTAGGTGTGTCTCTTGGGTCCTAATTATTACACCACTAATGCCCTGAGGAGCTGATTCTCATAATGTAGAAATGTGATGGTGTGTGTGTGTGTGTGTGTGTGTGTGTGTGTGTGTGTGTGTGTGTGTGTGTGTGTGTGTGTGTGTGTGTGTGTGTGTGTGTGTGTGCGTGCGTGCGTGCGTGCGTGTGTGTGTCTCTTTCTCTTCTGTGGCTCTGTCCTCCTGGAAGCAGACGGTTGTTTAACCAGCTAGTCAGTCTGTCAGCCAGGCAGCCATGGAATCAATTCCCCAGCTGAGAGCAGCAACATCCAGCCAGCCAGCCAGGCAGGCAACCAAACAGGCCTCTGGTAAACAAGTAGGCAGACAGGTGATTTAGCAAATCAGCCGGCAAATGGATGCTCCTCCTGAGTCTCGTGTGTATGATGGAATAAACAAGTCTCTGTAAACACCTCAAATCAGGTATCACTATTTGACTGTTTATCTCACCATCACGGATGCAACCAACAGTCAGTCACGTATAACCAAACATTTCAGCCGGTAGCGCCGAGCACATCGGACGCACATATTGCATTTTATTTTAATACTCTGGGTTTTTACAAGCTCGGTCATAGGAGATGTCTCTGCTCACAGCCGGTAACAACCCCACCGACTCCTGCTAACGCAGCGTCAGTGTTGTGTGCGTACATGTCCCTCCTCAAGTCTGAAAAAGGAGCCAACATAGCACTTTTGGGACTTATTAGACATATTATGGGAACAGCAGGTTGATGAAGGAAAGAACAAGGATGCTGCTGGGACATGTTTCACGATGGAAATAATCTCAGATATGAGGCAAATGTTGCCACAGGATGTTGATAATTAAAGTGTTAAAGTCTCAGTTCATCAGCTCATTCAAATCTTCAGCTGTGCTCTAAAATGTACAGAGCCAGTAGAGAGAATATGGGAGTCAGATGTTGTTTGGTAGCATTTTGGAGGCCTGGAAGAAGAGGCTGGGGAATTCCAATGTACAGAGCTTGAGCTAACAGACCAACGGCATTAAAATCAGAAAAAAATTTGCTTGTTGAATTCCAAAATGTCCAAAAAACACGAAGTCTTAGTGTGCCTGTCTAGATTTTACTCACTTAATATCCCAGACAGAGTCGTATTGTTCATGCAGTGTGGAATTCACAATTCACGAGAGGGTGGAGATCATCTATTGCGACTAATCGCAAGGAAAACAACACAATTGTTTTGATTGAGAGACCAATAATTCAGTCAGAAAGGAATCTTCCCAGTGACTGATAGAAGATTAATGATTTTGAGACCACTCCTCTGTGAAGAGTAATAGACAAATAATCACGGCATTTATTAGAATATGGAAATTACCTTGATGGAGACTTTCAGTGGTTTGAAATGGAGCCATGAGGCTTGTAAATGTGATTGCTGTGTTGGTCCCCCTGTGTGAGGTGTTTTGTCATCCGATGATTTCTATACAAAAAAAAAAAAAAACTTTCCTAAATCAAAATGGTAAAGTTTTCTTGCAATTTTATTAATATAACAAGTTGTGTGTATGTATTAACAAATGCATAATAACTCCACCTGTCGATGCGAATCACAAAACTGAAATAACGCAGACTGTATTGTAGAGAAGTAATGAAGGGCCCATAGACTTTTGTTTGAAGTGCTAATGGACAACCTAAGTCCTGATAGACAAGACAAGATGAAAGCTGTGCAGGGCCAGAAGCCTTAAGAGGCTCTTCAGTTACAAGCATGGACCAAAAAAGCAGGATGGATGTCAACACAGAGACCAAACCTGGAGTGGTTGTCAGTGCAACCGGAGCGCACACGTTTGGACTACAATCCGAGTTTGTCTCTTGCCCTTTTGCTGTGCGATCATGACATCCACCTCATCACATGTTGCCCTCGCCACTTTATTTTCCTGTGTTTTGAAGAGAAGATATTCATCCATCCTGGTGAGCACTCAAGCCTCTCTGGAGAATGACTGGAGAGCTTTTAATAAGGCCATTTAGTGTTCAAGTGAGATGGCTCTTAGAAAGTCTGGGAGACCTTTGTTTGACAGGGGAGTCTCGGAGCATCAGGGGGGAAGTGCTGTTGAAAAACTGTTCCCACTTAAGCTTTTTCCTTTGCAAAGGATATGTGCACTAAAGTCAAATGAATACTGAATAAAATAGTTGTTGTGCGCCCTTATCAACCTCCGTTAACAACAATGATTGTTTTCAGCAGCCTTTAAATCTCAACAGAGAAAAATGTCTTATTGAGGCATTGTCACTCATAAAAAGAAAAGAAAAGAACATTGAAGTGGGCAGTGGAGATTTAAAAAAAAAATAAAAAAAATTCCCCCACTACCAACTCACCCTCGATTTCTCTCGTCCTATGCCCACTGGGTCAATAGAAACTGCAAATAGAGCACTGGAAGGAAAAAGAAGATGGAGGAAAGTAAAGAGAAGGAGGTAGAGTGGGTAATGCTTTACTGTGCATCTTATAGTCAGGGGCTGAAGCAGTGAGACAGAGAGAGAGAGAGAGAAGAAGAGCTCCATCAGTAGAAGAAGAGCTCTTCCAAGATGAAGATGTGAGGAGAACTGATGCACAAAGTTGGTGTGTGTGTGTGTGAGAATTAAATTAGTGTTTGTGCTGCCTGTTTGATGGCATCATGGTTGTAATCCACTGTGGAGTGTCAAGAATGTTTCACTTCACAGCATCACACATGTTTTCATATTTCAGGCCTCCGGAGGAATTCCGTGATTTCTTCCTTTCCCAGATGACCTATTATTTTCATGTTCTGCCCTTTCATGACAGCCAGAGCGACGCGCCCTCTTACCATTATCCTCTTCACACGGTGGAGGCCAGTGGGGAATAAATTGGTAATAGCTGTGAGTCTTTTCTGATCTTTATTAAACCTCTCATTGTTGCCTTTCTTGAAACAAATAAACAAAAATCACAGTTTAACAAACTTCCGCAAAGATTTCAATGAAGTTACAGCATAAATCAAATCAATCTATTATCAATAATTTCTGACTGACATCAGTATTATGCCTTTATGGCGTGGTAGTAAATAAATAATTAGTGTTTAGCTACCGGTCTGTTTGATTAGTCTGTTGTGAACATTTTCCATCTCCCCTTCAGATGATTATTTATTTATGACAATGTAAGACATTCTCCATCTAAGATCGCCATCTAATTACAACTAAAATCCTTAAGTATTCTTCATGATTTATTTATCTTCCAGTTTTTCTTTTTGAAACTCCAGAATGGCACGCTGTTTGTCATGTATGCTGCAGTGTCTTTGTCAGGTTGGGAATTGCATGTGCAGAATGTATATGTCAGAGCAGTAAGGGGGCAAAGGTCACATGCATTATCAGTTTGCTCTATCAGTATATCAGTGTCATTGAAAGCCCTTTATTCCATCCATATTACGACTAAAAGTATTGCACTAATTTAAAGAAGCACTTGAACTCAGCATGTGTAGTCGACATATATATATACGATGCATACATTTATGAGATGCAGGTTGGTTTGCCTACTTGGACCACCATATCACCATCCTTGGGCTGATTCCTGACATATCATGCTGTTTCTGCTTTCTCCCCAGCCTCCTCTTCTTATCCTGATGGTCATTTGGATTCATCCACTTACATTTACTGTCACCCTGCGTCTCTAACAGCCTCTGAGCTCCTCTCTCACTTGGCAAGCAGCTCTCCTAGCATGCATCTCCTCTGTTGCTCTGCCTCCCCTGCCCTCTTTTCTTATCCAGGCGGGCTTGCTTACAACAACTGCTGTCAAGCTGCAAAATAATTGCTGAACATGAGCCGCAATGGCAGCTATTCAGAGGCACAAACCATAGAATGGCCGTTATATACATACTATACTTGATTTTATTTAACAAAAAATGTGGAAACCTGATTCACACCTTTAAGAATAAGAACCTTATTTCTTTTCCCCCCTGCACATTTCCCGCAGTAAAATTAGCTGGCTGTTATTCTCTGCTCTACAGCTACACTGTCAGTAGTAATTCTGCTTTTTATATCTGCCCGAATGTGCGAGTGTGTTTTTGCTTCTAGGCAGTGAGAGAAGAGGGTGCGACCTATGACTACAAGTGGGAGGCTGGGAATTGTGACCACAGTCCCTGTCAGGGTCACTGTGACTGCTGTGCTAGGCAACAGGCATGGACATGTAGATGATGATGAAGATGGAGATAGGGGCTCAGCAGGTAGAAATATGAAGACTGACTAGGATCGCATTCCTTAGGGCAAGGAAAACTAATACGAAAAGAGTTAATTAAGGAAAGATGTGGTAACTCCACTGTCCGTTCAAAGGGTTTTTCATGACAGACCTAAGTGCAGTCGTTTTTTAAAATTCCTTTCTGCACATTAGAGGAGAGCAATTGTTTTTTTTTGTCTTTTTTTCCCCCCTCACTGGCCACTGCCTCAAGTGCCATTTTATTAGGAAATATGACTAAAGTAACTATTGCATCACTGTGTTGACCGTAACAATGTAATAATAATAATAACAACAATAATAATAACGATAATAATAATAATAATAATAATAATAATAATAATAATAATAGTAATAATGTGATATCCAAACTTAAATTCCATGGTTCCTATTTCTCTTAAATGCAGTCATGCATGTCTTTCGGGATTGATGGAAAATATTTGTGGGTAAATGCTGCCATCTATAGGTAAAACATCGAAATAACAGCTCTTAGACAGCTTTATATGCTGCAGGATACACTGTGCAAATTATGTAGTGCAGAACCGTCCTTTAATACACTTACAAAATATTAAGAATAGTAAGCGGCGCTTTTATTTTATTTCACAATGGTGATATAAAAGTGCGCCTATCTCTTTTTTTTGCCCGTTGTTACGTGAAAGAATTTTTGTCTAAAATGTTACAATATGATTAACATCCAGTAAATGCACGATTAGCTCTTGAATATGTACTGCTGTATTTGCCAAAGCATACTTTTGGTTTTAACCACACTGTTCGCAGTTTTCTTTGTTTTTTGGGCTGGTGGGGCTGTATTGCAGTTTCCAAGCATGACCACCTGGGGGAGCTACAGCTGCATCTAAAGTTTGCTTGCATGTGCTCGTGATCTGTTAGATATGATAAGTCCTTTATTAGCCCCACAGACAATTAAATACAAACAACCAGGGCAGATACAACAATTTAAAAAAAGGATAAAATTACAAGATAAAATAATACACACTGAACTATGTTAGCTATATGGTAGTATTGTTAGCGGATGTGGCCTAGAACAATTTATACATTTACTGTGTGTATACTGCAATAGTTTTATTTAATAAATTCCAGTTTTCTAAGAAATTGAATTTATAATTTTAAGTCGAGAGCATACATTAGATAATCAAGTGCAATGCTTCAGAAAAACACTTGCCAGTACCAACTCAGACTCCAGGCTGTGTTCTGTGAGGTGACGGCATGCTGTGTGCTGCCAAATAGACATGCAATCTGGTGGGATTAGGTTTTGCCAGGACAATTACTACAAACTGATTTTATATATATATATGCTGCTTCAATAATGTTGCAGTTCTGATTACTGAATTGTAAAAAACAAATCACCACCTTTCTGCTGTTCAGTGATGATGATGGTGAATGGTGATATGATGACTAGGTGACAGCAGTATTAACAAGACTCCATGTTGTCATGTAACGGATTGGTTAGCACAGTTGTGGATTTTGCATGTCTGTCCTCTCTGTGAGCAGGCGGGGGCATCTCTGGTGCATTATTTAAAAAGCCCATAATGAACCATTTTCAGTTATTTCTGTCACTTTGGAGGAAAAAACATTAAAAGTCTGTTTTCCTTAGAGATCGCAAAGATGCAGTTGCTGATGCTGTTTTGCATTCGTCTTACTCTATTGTTTTTGTAATTCCTGTTTTTGTCACAGGTCTGCTGAAGAACTGCATATCCTACAATTGTACCCTGCCAATTGGCTTTCCTTAGCCTTGTTATGCTTCTCCAGCCTTTAGTTCTTCACAAACCCACTTGTCCGTCCTCATCGATGTTGCCCCTGGTAACCAGGGGAAAATGCACATTGAGCACCGTGCACAGTGGCAGGGAGGCTTTAAGAAAGAATGTTTCATAAAGACAAGGAGAAAAAGGAGGCAATCATACAGCTTGGAGGAGGGATATGAGTGAGTGGTAAAAACGCAAACATACAGAAAGGCAGTAAATGAGTGAAAAACATTGAATATTTGAGTGGCGTTTATTGGATGTGACTTTTATAAAATGGTGGTTTTACCTTAAGATGAGGATGATCAGTTATATGTACTGAATATATGGTCTGTTGAGTAAATGGAGGAACCATTTGTATGGCAGAAATTCCTAATATTAAAACAGTAATGGCCTCTGGGCTGATGCTGGGATAAAGCTAATCCTATTGCCTGCTTGAATTAAGTGATGTGTATGCTGCAGGGCGCACAGAAGCTGATGAGTACAGTAAAACGCATCTCACATCAAATGACAAAAAGCCGGGTAGAATCAGGCATCTTGGAAAGCATAAATAAATTCTGCCGCTTGCTAGGTTAAGCAGAGAAAACCTAAGGTGGGAATTACATGACATTACTAACCCTGCTGATTTATTTTCCTGGACATGTTTTTACAGCAAAAGAATCAGAGACCACCACTTTTGCCGCCGATGTGTGAATCTGAATCGCAAACGTTGTGTGTGCATGTAAAGCTGCACTCTGCACAGAGCATTATTTGCTGTTGTTAGGGCTGTCCTTTCAAGTTTGTGATGTGTTTTTGTGGTTACTCAATCACTAATGGGTGCTTTTAGCATGAGTTGGCTACATTGGCAAATTTGTCCTTGCAGATGTAGGGGCGCTGACTCAGGCACATCCATGCATACATTTTTGCACCGCATTACTCAAGCTTACCACACATTCATGCCCCTTGTCTTCTGCTCTATCTTCCTCTCTCTCTCTCTCTCTCTCTCTCTCTCTCTCTCCCTCTCCCTCTCCCTCTCTCTCTCTCTCTCTCCCTCTCTCTCTCTCCCTCTCTCTCTCTCTCTCTCTCTCTCTCTCTCAAATACTCTCACTCACACATGCTCCCGCTCTGCTCAGCTCCAGAAGGATCAGTAGCTTAAAAACTGGCTGCAGTCAGCAGTCAGGCTCCCTGTATGTTGGAAGAGGAAGGATGGATAAATCGCTTTGACTGCAGAGAACAATGCTCAAGCAAACCACACTGGATTGAGTCGTACTGGGCTGGAGCTTTTCTCACTGGCGATCCTACATGGCTCCTCTACTTACCAGACAAGACTTAACTGGACTGAATTATTCAAGCTCAACTCTCTGGTCTCGATCTCAGTGGACCTCGGTGAATTTGCCCACAGGCCTGGGGCAGAAAGAATTGGAATAGAGGGAATTCCCTGTTTCGTCTTTCTCTTCGCCCTCCCAGTCTCCCTCTGTCATCCCCACAACTCCCTTGTACTTTGCAGCAGACGAGCAGCGTTGCAGAGCAGACAAAGGCTGCTGCCCTCACACGCTCCGTTCATCTGTTGGCTCCTGCAAAGACAGAAAAAGGGAAGGAGAATATTTTTTCATTTTGATATTTTATTTTAAGGGAGCCACTCATGCGAGGAATTACCAGAGTTGTTCTTTAATCGATCTCCCAAAAATCTTCCAATGTGCATCTTTCTTTTTTAGCAAATCCTGCCACGCAGAATACGTTTATTTAATTCTCTTTGGCTGCCGCTGCCGGTGCTGGTGGTGAAGCCGGGGGGGGGCAGGCATGGCACAGCAGGCAGGCATGGGGGTGACCCACCAGGACACCCTGGCAGTGCCCCCCATGCCCAAACACTCCGGCCTTAACGAAGACCTGGTGAAGATCCTGCGGGAGAACCTGCTGCAGCCGGAGAGGCCGAGAGGACACCGGCGGTCCCCCTCCTCCATCTCCCCCCGCCTTTCTCCCCGTAATTCGCCACGACTGCTCCGGCGCATGCTGCTAAACAACAATATCCACAAACAGAGGCGCTTTACTGTTGCACACACATGGTAAGTCAAGCATGGAGAGCTCTTGTCACTGGGGGATGTAGATCTACAGTACATAAAGCACATTCACTCACGTATTAAGTCAGCCTCAGTTTTGTGATCTCTGTATGGAAGCTAGTGTTTGCATTAGTATTTGCATTCTATTTCATATGGAAATGGCAGCATGCAATAAATGTTTGCTTTCTTCCTCATCTTGCCATGCTTAATCTCAGTTTCTGTCTCCTTCGTACGCTGTGGGTCGATTAAACAGTCAGACTCCTCTACCTTCTCCTGCCCTCCCACCTCCCCTCATTCCTGCGATTTTATCTCATCTTATATTAAATGGTCAGGAGGGGCTATACTGAGAAACTGTAAAGGGGGTAGAGCCGCTCATCTCTGCAGTTCTACCCTCCTTCTCTCCACACCTGCTTGCAGCTTTTGGCTATTAATTTGTCTTCAACAGTTTTTCTATCTTTCAGCCTGTGTTGCACACGCCCACGCCTCATCCCTTCGCTTTATCTCTCCTCTTCACTCATTTTCTCACTCTCTTCCATTATGCGCCTCCCTTCTGGCATGTGGTTTAAGCTTTTGATGTAATTTATAATTTCATTCCCTTACGCGAACGTAAAATTCCCTTTTTTTTTGCTTTCTCTATTTTTACCCCCCTGTTTTTCTTCTATACTTAGTGTCCCCGCACTAATTTTTCATGTCTCTGCTTCCTAAACTGATGCTATTAGCTCATCCACCTACTTTAATGGCTCCCGTATTTATTTCTCTCTGTCTGTATAATTTACATTTTATGAATTAATTATTTGAGTGCTATTTTAAACTGTGTCACGTATAAAACGATGGTGGCAATGATTAATTCGGATGATGTAATTTAGGCTTCACCACAATTCAAAGGTGCTGCATTCCTCACAATTCCATTAGTTCAGCAGGAACTCTGCCTTTTCACTAACCATCCCTGTTTCATTAGTGGGAATTATGTTGTATTTGGTGAACTGAACTGAACTGAACTCATGTTGCGTTTGTTAACTTTTTATTGTGGAAAAAACCCCCTCAAATTCTCATCCCAAATTCTCGATGAGATTATGTCCTTGGAACAGAGATTTCCACTGTTGTCCAATAAATATATAAAAGAAAAATCTTGAAAAGCTCATAGTAGACATTCATCCTGAATCATGTTATCATGGAACAAAGCTACTCCAAAATGCATTTGCAAGTCTTTTCCCACCATTTAAAATAATTATGCTGGCTTTGTGGGTTTCTCGCATTAAGTAGCAATTCGGGCAAACTGGAGCTGCAAAAATATATACTTACAATTCAAATGAGGCTGGACCACAACCCCTAATGTCCAGGTGCTGTACATATTTTGACATAATAGAAACTTTCATTAAATATGCATCTACATGAGTCAGTGTCTCCGTTGGGCTGGTCCCAATGTCGGATAAGTGCCGAGGGTTGCGTCAGGAAGGGCATCCATCCCAGACCGGATGGGTCAGGACTGGGTTAATGACTTCCATTGATGCTGTTAACCTACTGGCTGCTGGTGGAAACTGTGTTTCTGTCCATCAAAGACAGAGAGGAGGCAAAGAGTGAAGATGAGTCTACGATGGCGAGTTGGGATGAATGTTGGGACGATGACAGGAAAAAGCTGGAGACTTGGTTGATATGATGAAGGAGAAATTCTGGAGTGAGCTTGATGAGTGAGTGATTGCTGCATACCTCAGTGGACATGTTGGTTCAGGCAACAGATTTAAAGAGGAAGTGATGGGTAGGCTGGCTGTCCAGGATGGCGAAGGACAGGTGCTGGTAGACTTTGCAAAAAGGATTAAAATGGCTGTAACGAATACTTTCTCTCTGTGTAATAGGCAGAGATGATGTAATCTGAGGAAGATCAGTGAATGCAAAGTAGAAGCAGGTGAGAATGTAGCTAGACAGCCTAGGATGAAGGTGTGTGTGACAAATCTGGTGAGGATGATGAAGACAAAGACAGAGCAGAGGACAAGATCAGGGATGACTACGGAGAGGGACAGAGGGACAAGCAGATGTTAGATAAACTCTGAGAGGCCAGACTGAGGTGGGATGAGCATGTGCTGAGGAGGGACAGTGAATTTATTGATGGAAGGATGCTGAGGATGGAAATGCCAGGCAGGAGGCCTTGAGGAAGAGCAATGAAGAAATTTATGGATGTAGTGAAGTTAGTCGGTGTGAATGCAGAGGGTTGGGTTAGATGGAGACAATTGATTCACTTTGGTGATGCCTGAGGGGAACAGCCAAAATTGGAAAAAGAAAAAGGCAGCCCCAGATTTTAAGAAAAATTAATTTATTAATGTACGTTCCTGGCTCTTTTCCCCTCAGCTACACAATTTTATAAAAAAAAAACAAAAAAAACTTGCTTCCCATAACACATTACACAGTCAGTGGTTTAGGCCAGCTGTCCTTCACAGGAGTCTACTGCAGGAAGAAACTGCAAGAAAACTCTGATGTAAGATGTAAAAGCAAAATAAAAACAGAACCAAAAAATATATTTCTAAAATATGTAAGACACAATGATGCTGTTAAATACATTGGTAATATGATGTGGCTCAAGATGCATTTTGCAATTTTAATGTCTTTCTCTTCCAAGTTCATTATGTGTGTTGAAGGTTGCCATGGAGATAGTTTTGCGATCTTTGTGGATCGCTACCAGCATTGAGCATTAAAATGCATGATTCCATATTGTGACATGCTGTCTCACCAGAATCCCCAAATAACAACACATAATTTAATTTTTTCTAACCACATGGTGGTGACTGAATTGCCGTGTGTGTGAGCGTGCGTGCGTGCATGCGTATTGGTCGTGTGTTTACTGCACAGTTTGATATTTCCTATCTGCCTTGAAACCAGGAAAAGGCCAGTGATCCCCAAGCATTTTGTTACCTGAAGGTCACGCACTGGTATTGTTTTGACAGCAGCAGACAGCATATCAGACAGAGATAAAGAGATTGTGGTTCGGCAGGAGAGAAAATTTGCCATATTACACATACATGTGTTAGCGAGGGTGCAGCAGAGACAATATCAGGTGGCTGTAACTGGTCAGACGGTTGACAACTGCTGTGCAATTTACTCCAATCACCTCCTCATTTGTTGCTGCAGGGAATCGTGGGGATGCTGCACCATAAATCTGGTGACAAACACGGCCCTCAGTGGCTCGACTATACACTTCATTAACAAGACAATCTTTCTCGATTGACCGATCGCCCTGATGTAACGCTTCGCTGCTTATACAGGCTGAACACCACTGAAACAATACACAAATCATTTTACATTAACTTGGAGAACACCCACAGTCTTTCGCTGCTAATTGGCTCCACTTGGAATAAAATTGACCACCTGTAATTAAAGGTGATACTTAACATGTGTTGAATGTTTACAAAATTTGACTACGTCATAATGGAGTATTGATAGCGGTGAATATTTGAGCTGAATCTAATTTGGTTTGGAGGATTTTTGTTTCAGCGAGATAGTTCTTAGTTCTTACCAATGTTATTATGGTCTAAGCTGCTGCGCTGCTTAATTTGTGGCATTGGCATGGATTTCTATATGGAATTAAAGAGATATCTAGAAAAGAGGGTGTGTTGACAACAGATTTATGACTCAGTGCATTGTGCTTTGCTGTGAAGGAACGTGTTTAGGCTTTGAGTTGAAACACTGCATCTGAACTGCAGCCATTGGTGAAATGATGGGATAATTCCTCACTAAAGCTGTGCCAATAGAAAATCTTGGACACTGTTTGGCAGTTTATCCACCTTCAAGAACCACTATCATTTCATTTAGTATTATTATTTAATTAATCATTGATTGCTCTTAACATTGCTGGAGAGATGCCTCTCGCCCTCAGGTGACAGATGGACTGGCACAACTTTGCCTCTCCCATCTGAATAGCTTTTCTATATTCAAGTTCTCTTCTCGCTGACCCCGAGGTATTTTTAATGCTGTTGCACAACAGCATCCGATGCTGCATTGCAACAGTGTAAGTGTGTCTTTATGTAACAGGAGAGGGGGAATTCAGCAGGAGTGCATGTGGCTCCAACTGCTGCTGCTGCTGCTGCTGCTGCTGCTTCTGCCAGCGCTTCTTCTGTCGCTGCAGGTCCTCAGTCTGGAGTTTAGCTGGAGGTCGTCGGACTTCGTGACAGATGTGGACATGTGAATGACAGAATGATGGATAGCCGGGTAAATGTTTGATACAAAGGTGGGTGGGAGCTTGGGAAAGAGGTGGAGGTGAGGAAAGGGGGAATGTGGGAGTGGAGGAAGACTGTCTGAATCAGTTATATCATCTCTCTGTAGGACTCAACCAATTTCTCTTCCCACCTCTTTAGTATATTCAACACTGTGAAGTTTGTTGAGGTCTTCCTCTTATTTACATCTTATATTTTAGATTTACATTTTCTAATATTTCTATTTTTCAGTAAAATGCCTTTTAGCAAATTCTGGAAAATCCTGTGTCGTTATTTTATTCTGTTTCTTTAGTCTCCCTAGTCAGAAAGCCTTTCGCTTCAGTACCCTTTAAAATGACGTTGGATTTGGGTTGCTGGTTTGTCGTATTGCCAACAGGACTCTCCAGGTTTTATCACTCCAAACACTGCTTCCCACCCAGGAAAATAGCTCGTCTGTGATTTGCATACATATTAGCATTTGGGCAGTGCTGCTGCTGCTGCTGCTGCTGCTGCTGCTGACATATTTGCACGGTGCAGTATTCTCATTTGAAAAGATGAAAAGATTGGACTCATCAGTGAGATCACACTTGCATGGTTTTGCATGCATACAGACAAATGTACATTGACAGTAACTTACTCTCCCTGTGTGATTGTCAGAAATTAGAGATTAAAAATTAGAATAGGGCAATAAATAGACTAAACAAGGTCTATATTGCAAAGCAAAAAAACAAAACAAAAACAGAGTTGTATGGAAAAGAAATTCTTCAGCCTTCCACTGTAGTCTTTTACAGAAATAAATTGAAATGGGAGGGGGGCTATCTTTGGTATTTCACCCGGCACTGATTGTAGGTGGTGTTTGTGTGGGTGGCCTCATAATGCAAACATGAATACAGCTCAAGCTTTCGTAGATTAACTGCAGCCTTTTTTATGATCAAGATCTTAACTTAGCAAAAAGATTAAATGTTGATCTGTATTTGTGCTGATACATGCAGCCATGATGAATGTGCATTCTCTGCCAGCGTTCATCTCACTCAAATCCACCTTTTCTTTTAAACTTTAATCTATGTAGATCCGCTCTGAAAGCTCTTTATCAAATAATTTCAGCTTTGGTCGAAGTTTATAAATGTATTTTTTTTGATTAAATTAATTACATTATAATTGTATTTTCTGAAAACCTACCTCTTCAGAGTTTTTGCACACCATAGCTACTGGCTTATAAGCAGCATTTAACAAGTATTTAGTATTTTCCTGTGACTTGCATGCAGTTGTGTGTTTCCACTTTCGAGCTGCTGGAAATGTGAATTTTTCTTGGAGATGAATAAAGTATCTATCTATCTATCTATCTATCTATCTATCTATCTATCTATCTATCTATCTATCTATCTATCTATCTATCTATCTATCTATCTATCTATCTATCTATCTATGACTGCTGAACGTGTCAGAAAATAAAGACGAACAATCTCTTGCACTCTCTGGTTTGGAAAAGCGCAGGAACTGGATATTTGTGGGCCTTGGACATCAACATCTGTAAAGATCTGTAGTCTCTCAGGGTTGCCTCTATCTTCCTCGAATCATTTTCTTCACATTGCAGCCATCAGCCTCAGTGTGATGCCAGAAGTACTTAGGCTTACGTCCATTATATGTCACATTCAATAAACCTTTTGTGACCCAGTCATGGGGACACTAACGCCGCCTGTAGTTCTGCTAGAACACATTTTGTTTAAAACTTGTTAAGATGTCACCCTGAGTGAACGGAGTTGTCATTTAACAAGAGCTGTTTCCTTTTTCTCAGTCCAGCAAAGCAGCTCATCTCTGCAAACGACAGTCAGAGATATAGCGACACAGGTATCGCTGTGATACAATACTGTTATTTTTCCCACTTAATGATAGTCAGAGTACTCATCAATATTCACACCAGTAGTTATTCTGATTTGCATGCACACAAAACTGTTGACACTGTTGCTGCATCGCATTTAATGAATGAGGGCCAGAATGAAGCTGAGGTGCAGAGGCCACAGCTGCAGGGCTCCATCAAAGCCAGTTTGATATGTTGATAACCTTTTGATTCATAAAAATCAGTGAATGGTGCACCAAGTGCAGGCTGCCCATTCATCTTTTAGCCACTTTTGATATTTGTTTATTGAAATTATTCTTGTTTTAATAGATGAACATGGTCTCGCCTGCCTGGCTGTTTGTTATATGCAATGTGCTCATTAAACTTGGTTGGAATTTTTTTGGCATGCTGCATCTGTGGATATGTGATGCAGGGCTTGGGTAGTACTGTTTTATTTTTATCACTGCAGTGAAATTCTCCATATTACCCAAAGACTCCAATGAGGGTTGGTCATGGCCTGAGGCTCTCACCATTTCCCCTGTGAGAGTCTTATAACCAGAGGTGGGATCCATTAATGATGCATGGCTGTGGTAGATTCATTGGTCTGGTTAATTATAGTTAGCAGCCTTAGCTCATTTAAGACAGTATGAACAGATATTGATATATTCCTGCTGACAGCACCTTTGTAGATTAGCCACTCATAAATTCAAGGGATTGTGACCCGTAGCCAATGCTCCTCAAATGCAGCAAAGTTAGTCGGACAAATGATTCAACTGTCACCTTATCAATACTAATTTTCGAATGATGTAATTTTTTGGGGGGGGGGAAACAATTGCGTTAAAAATATCCATCAGCAAATGCCATTTCCTCAAAGACATTTAAATAGACCTTTTACCATACAAACACCGTATTTCAGGTAACATGACAGCAACTGGAGCCAAACCATAAACACCTGCTGTTGCTGAAATCTCCTCTGGCTGTGCTGGTTAATGTGTTGCGGGTTTAGATGGGGGCAAACAAGGCTCTATAATACATCTTGTATTTCTCTGTTTGAATGGGGGGCCTCTGTACACACACTGTCCACCCCTGGCACCTCTAATGAGTTGCATGGCCAATTAAGATGCAGCTGCCTCCTGTGATGTGAGAGCATCTGTTATTGATGTCATCCCTTGATCATTTTTCACAGCTGCTTCCAATATCCTGCTTTTTTTTTTATGAGGGTGTGTTTTCATCTTTTATGTGCTCTCATTTGTGTGCACGTTTGTGCAAATATAGGCTGTGCAAATGCATCGGCGCATCCACATGTGTGCAGGTCTCTTTACAGTATGTTTGTTCTTTTCTGTGGAAGGTCTTCTCTTGATGTTGGCCTCTCAGACTCTAGATCTAATTCAGACCTCAGAATCCAGATCTAATTCAGATTACACAATTTGTGTTGGTGTATGCAGTAGTCAACAGAGATAAGATAAATAACACTTTGGTCTGAGCGACAGGGAAAAAACAAGGTACTTATTAAAAATAAACAATATTATTACTAGATTATGTTGAAACATTAATCATGTTGTATAATGTAAACTTATTGTCTTTAAATTGTATGATGAGAGAGACATGCCTTTCTGGAACACAGTTTGTAGTCTTCACTGATAATTTGTAATGGCTCTTTAAATAGCTTAAAAAGTCTCCGTATAGAGCCATGAGTATTAGTTACTGGCTGACAGCCTTAGCTGGGTCCATTTTTTTTTCTTTTCAGGATGTAAAATTGAAGGACTCGTGTACTTCACACAGATCAGTGCCTCAGCACACTACGCTGCTTTAAAAGGATGCTCTCGGTTCAAAACACCTTTAAAACCACTGGAGAGTGAATAGATAACACACTGGGATCCAGAGATCACAAGACTAACTCATAAACACGTCCATCCAAGCTGGTGTGTTCAGTTCACTTTCTAACTGGTCTGAAAGATTTATTCAAAATCAATGTCACCTTTCAAGGTAATTACTCCAATAAACATAATTTGATGTGCATAATAAAATAGCCGCTCTGACAGTGTACAGTATCGGCTGGCTTTCATTTGTAACTTGGCTCTTTGCAGTGCTTGGTTCCTCGATGCAACCTTTCTCTGAGCTTTGGAGACAGTTCCCATGACTTGGTTTTTACTCTGATCTACCTCTGTCAGAACTCATAACCACAGATGTGTGTCTGCATGTCCGGGCAATTAAAATGACTACGGGGGACTCCCAACAGCACTAAAAACATCTCAAAGATGAAGGGAAATGGAAGACCCCAGAGGTAAAGGGTTAAAATATTTATGTCAATGCAATATCTAGTTTTTGTCTTTATACATTTGCAGAAATTCGGTTTTAGCTTTGGCATTGAGTGAGGGGTTTAAAAACCTAATGACTTCACTCAAATACTGATAATGCATGTATTCTATAAAACAAGAGTAAAAATATTGATATAGCAACAAATCAGGCCAGTGCTCTGAAAGCAGGTTACAAATTTATCTCTGAGTCTGGCATGGACGAAACATGATAAAACAAATTCTGGATTCGGTGTCTGTAAATGTAGCCAACAGCTAGATTTGAAGATTAACCAGCTTCTGTAAACTGCAGCTGTGAGTGTAACTGGAAATGGATCAAAATGTCCATCTCTTACATGATTATGGAAACATGATTGGCTGTGTGTGTGTGTGTGTGTGTGTGTGTGTGTGTGTGTGTGTGTGTGTGTGTGTGTGTGTGTGTGTGTGTGTGTGTGTGTGTGTGTGTGTGTGTGTGTGTGCTGTAGCTTGTTTTGCAGACCTACAGAAGGATGTGGCAATTACATCCAAGTCTCTACAGGAAACAAAGAATGCACACAAAGCAGCCATTAATCTTCATTTATAACGGCTCAGATAATAACCAGACTGAGCTCTTTTCCCTTAACGTGCCGACTCTGTTTAGTGGTGGATTACATTACCATTTGCCTTTCCAAGTAAACAGTGACTATAAATAAAGCGTCATTCACCTGCTGGGTACTAAAACATTTAATCTACCCTAAGCTTTCTCCTAAACCTTGTATTTGTCTCTTGAAGATAATACACCGTTTTCTGGCTGGCAAGTAATCACAAAAACAAGAAAAGACCAAAGAGTTCCCTTGTGTGGCTTGCAAAAATGGAATATTTGCAATAAACTTTGAGTTTCTGGTGTTAAACTTATTGTTTTTTTTTCTCCCATATTTCATTTGCGAGTAAAACATGAACTTTTGCAAAAACTCCTGAACCAGTGTGCATTTTCAGTTCTGTTGATCCTCACTGTTACTCCAGTAATCCATGCCACAGAAATAGATAATTAAACTAAACACTGAGCTAATGACATTTTTTCAGTTATTGATGTAAGCATTGTTTAATAAAGGAGAGATTCCAAGGAGTCTAGGGGGTTAACATCCGCACAGATTAAGAGGGAGGTGAGGCAGCGATTCACACATCATGAACTCTGAATGACCCGCTCTGGCAGAAAATATCCTGCTTTGTCTAAGAGCCAGCGTTCAAAGTGTTTATGACATTTTATATGCACTTTGGGTAAATTGTACGGCACGCAGCAAGTCTCCCAGTAAACAGAGACGTTTATTTTCAGAATCCGTCAGAGGATCTTGGACATCTGGGTTCTCCTTGATTAAAGAAGTCGCCGTTCTAATTAGGATGGAATCTTCGCTTTACGTGGCAGCAGGCAGCTAACCTGGATGTGAACTCCAGCAGCTGAGTCTCAAAGTCGAGGCTCTTCATGCTTTTTCAAAATCACCTTTGTGATGATGATTATAATCACTTCACTCTTCATGGGGTTTGATTGCGTCTCTTGTGAAGAGAGTCTCCTTTCGGATGGCTCCATTTTTATTTTCAGTGCTCATTCTCAAAAAAAAAAAAAAGGAAAAAAAAAA
>BJFM01000702.1:990-20922 GCA_016586285.1 Arothron firmamentum | reverse complement strand
TATTGATTGTTTGTTTTTTTTCTGGAAGAATGATACAGTGCTCACTCTGTGCAGAGGAGATGACATCTACAGAGCTTCACACCAACCTTTCCGTGTTAAAATATCAATAATAAGCTGTAAATAATAACAAATCTAATCTGCCTTGATATTTGACTAAGGAAATAATGGGCACCGTGCTACAGTTTATCTTAATTACTACACGTGTGTGTTTGATTAAAGCGCCGCAGTGCAATTCTTTGCGTTGGTGTTAGACGTGCGCAGAGCTGTGTGTGTATGGGCACTTGTGTGTACGTGTATGCATTTGTCTTCCTGTTGCAGTGGGGGCTAAAATTGATTTGAGAACCAGAACTGCTTAATCTTCTTTTAAAATTGGTATTCGACAGGAAGCTTATCTCAAAGGCCAGAGAAGAGGAGGTGGAGGAAGGGAGGAGGCAGGAGAGGAGGAAAGGAATGAAAAAGTGGAATCATTGTTTTTTTTTGGCATCAGCAGCTTGTTTCTGCTTTGTTTAAACCGACCGTGTTTCTGCTGAACCACGAGACTTGCAGGGAACGGTAATCTTTCTTTACAGGGAGCCATTTTCAATACTTCATGTCTGCAAACAATGCTGGATGTTGAGGCACAAAACTCAACATGTTTGATTTAAGAAATTGGAGTCACTGAATAAAAAACATAAATATCAAGTAAAGTAGAAACGTGTATTGCTCCACCAGACCTAGATTGTGGAATTTGCTCATATTTAAATTTGAGGAGATGCTAACATATTTCTAAATAAGGGCATCATTTTTACATGTGTTCTTTGTTTTTTAGAATGTAAAAACATTTCTTTGGTGATGTAAAGTCTTTTGGTGGTCTGTTAAAGTGCTATTTAATCTTATGCAAAGCATCATAAAATCACCCTTTGAGTGGAAATATAAACAAAACAAATGGGTAAGTTTGTCTTTTAAAAGCGCTTAAGCACCAGCTGAGGATTTATGAATCCATAAATCAAACTGACCATCACGACAGAGGAAGTTGTACTGCTGCAACTATTGCATAGTATTTAAGTATGAGGTACGTTTAGATAAACAAGAGCCTCTGATATCCTGATATTAGGGCCGAATGGAAAAACAGACCACGAAATGCAGTCAATAAAGAGAGTAAACTAAGCTAGAACAAAAGTCCTTGAAAATACATTAATTAGCAAAGACTCAGACAATTATATTTTCCAGCACCTTATATTTGCAGCTGCAGACTAACGGCATATGATTTACCGTAGATGGAATACATTAGATCTCTGGTAGTAAATTTATGAATATCACGGTGAAACCCTAATTGTTCCCTGGGAGGGATTAATCGCTCATGACAGCATATCAATTGACATTACACCAGAATGCAGCGTGGCCCACGTTGCATCGTAAACTGCACAAGCTATTAAGAAATATACTGGCAATTGCTGCCATGCACAGTCACGCATATCAAAAGCGTGATCATTTCCGGACTGTGGTGTAAAGTCTGACAGCTCATTGATTAAAGGTGTCATTCAAAATAATGAGCGCTTCTTTATTGATTTTTAGTTGTACATATATTTTAGACACTGCTGTGTTTGGAAGCACCCTAGGACCTCTGGCATTCTGCTGGCCTTGCTCCCAGATTTATTTTTCTCTGATTTTAACACTTACTGTTACAAAGTTAAACCACTCAGCGATGAGCCATTCAATAGCAGAATTTGCCATTCTCAAATACAATAAACTAAAATAAAGGTCAACTGTCAAAGATCGTAATGCAGAAATCAGAAAAGATTTTTTTAGGAGCGCATGATTTCGTCTGATTTAGATTAGTGACTGAAATACATCACAGTAACTAAATATCAAACAAAATAAGCAACAAACCTAAGCTAAATGCAATGGGGGGAATCAAACAATTGCTCTACTTTCTTTACTGTGCTGTTCACAAGCATTCGAACCATTTTAGTGCTCTATAGTTGCGATTTACATTGACTCCAAATTAACAGCTGCACACTAGATTTATTCGGTTTATTTCAGTAAGTGTGCGGCTAACGTCAGAGGACCAAAGCCCAAGCCAATTTATCCATGCATGCCATTTTGTGCCTCAAGAGGGCAGCACACATACCACAATATACGTAAAATATATTTTCTGTATAGTTCTGTGCAATATTTTTCCACAATCATACATATATTGTTATTCCACAGGGCCATTTGTGACTTCAGTGTAAATAACATTTACATTTTTTCATGTTTACATGGACCCATTTGATACCCTACTTAAGCTATGTAAAATTATCTTGCTTTTTACTGCTTTTTTTAGGGGGTCACTTTAATTTAATTTAGTGTGTGACATGTATGTTAAAAAACATGATTGCTCATTCCAATCATAGCTCATTACAAACCCAACGTTACAGGATATCCTTTATCAACTGATATCATCTAATGTGCAGCATTAACTAGTGCAGACATGCTTTTGCCACCTGTCAGTGGTAGAGTCCGATGCAGTTGCTTTGTTTGTCCATCATATTTCTTTGAGGAACAGTATGCATATATGTGCATGTTTTCTATTTACTTGTATATGTGCACGGCTGCCGTTCTCTGTATACTTAAGGAGTAGGCAAAGCCAGCACCATTGTTCATTAGTGGTGGGAAAGCGGTTATTGGTAAGTTCCCAATTGTAAACAAAGTCATGGAGACTAAGCTGCTATGATTAGGTAGGGCTTGTCTGGCATCTTTGTTTGTTGTGGGGCTTAAGTTCTTAGTGAGGACTGCAAGGAGGTGAAGCGTTTCCTCTCCTTTTTTGTCTTTTACTTTGCAGTTAAAAGACAATATTTCATGTTGGAAAACAACTCTTGTTGGATCTACACATCATGGAACTGTACATTAAACATCAAAGTGTGCTGACTCGGGTAGGGTTTTGATTGTACACACACACACACACACACACACACACACACACACACACACACACACACACACACACACACACACACACAAAGGATCACATAGAAGGCAGAGCACTCACATTGTTATTCACGTGTTAAACACGAGTGTGCAAAACCCAGGATTTTTCCACTCATTCATTCACCCTTTTATCTGGGGCCGGGGATTAAAAGCGATCATTATCTTGTCAAAGCAATAATGAGAAACAAACACCTGTTTTCCACAGCTGTTGGCAAGCTGTTGTCCTTGGCACCAGGAGATTTGGAGGTGACGGCCATGCGACAGTCTAAATCATGGGCCAAGAATCTCATCACCAGGGAAACAGGTCTTTTTGGAATTGAACTGCAGCTAGTCGCAGTTGTCGCTCATCCCTGTATTCACGGTCCAGGAGCTAAATGGGCTTTAGTTACACAATGCACATCACAGAAGTATAGCCTGAGCTCATCATGTGTGCACTTGACCACTGTGTGCAAGCCTGGCTGTTCACTCTGAGCTTTCTGACAAGTCACAGACTTGAAGAGCTCAGGAAATGAATAAACATCTCTCCGTGGATGCAGAAAGTGTCCACGCAGAGTTGCATGTTTTGGTTCCAGGTTCCATTTTGTTTTGTGATTTCAAATAGGATGCATGCCTGTCTTGGCACGTAAAGTAAATTTCAGCACTTGCATCCTTAATGTCCTTAAAGTTTCCTCAGTGCTCCTAATCCTGCTACCTCTGTAAATGTCACCGCTGACAGCCTAGCGATGAAAAATGACGGCTCTTCCATTGGTGACTTTTAAAAGGCTTTTTATCCTTTCAACAAGACAACATTTCTGAATGACTGGCAGTTTGGAGTCAGCTGCTTATGAAAGAGTCATTGCTCTTCCATTTATACCTGAGCCGTCAACAAAATCAGTAATCACGATCACATCAGGATGCAAAAGACCTTCCTGACAGTAAAGTTCTAGGTCTATGTTTTAGAATCTATTAGAGGGGTGATTAGAATAACTTTCCCCCTCCTGTTTCTGGACTGTAGTTTAGTGTAGCGTAGTGCAGTGTAATGACCAAATGTGTCTCCTGGCTGCCAGCCAGTTGAGGGATGGACTAATTTTCTGTATGCCTGTCTCTTGTTTGTCTGCCCTTTTTAATAAAGCGCTGCTTATCATCATATCTAGGTGCCTGCCTGGCTGAGTGTTTTTCCCATTATTGCTGAAGTAAAAATATGTTTTGTACTTTATTTGCCTTTCGTAGGAGCCTGTCCTTTTGATTGTCCTGGGCATTTATTTGACTTTCCTCTTTCACAATTATTCTGAATCTCAAATCATGCCTTGCTGTGTCCAAACCCTCTCTTTCTGTCTTGGTTTCGACATTGTCTTGCCAATTACCAATGAACTGACATGAGCCTGAATATGTCATTTTAAATCGACAGCGATGCACAACAACGTAGTTTAGCATACTTGAATGTTAGATTGTTTTATATTCACAAAAATAAGCGGACTGGTAGTTTTGAATTTGTGTGAGTGTGTGTGTGTGTGTGTGTGTGTGTGTGTGTGTGTGTGTGCGTGTCAGTTCAGGAGAACGATTTTGCAGATGTTTTTTTCAAGGAGGAAGGCTCCGATGTTACGCAGTAAGTGTGAGGAGAGAAGAGGAAGCAACTGAATGTGGGAGCCTGGACTTGATTGAGATCAATAGTTTTGCACCAGGATCGAGAGAGAGTGATGAAAACGAGAGCAGTTTTATCACCCTTGCAGTATACTGATATACACTCAGCTGCAGCCCAAGTGTGTGTGTGCGTGCGTGTGCGTGCGTGCATGTGTGAGTGTCTGTGTTTAGATGTTGCTGCAAGTTTGTTTCTCTCAGGAGACATGGATATTTGTTATAATGTCATGATACACTACGCATCACATTCTGAGGCCACAACGCACTCAACACTGAGATAAATATTGATTTTAAATAGCCGACTACCTCTTTGTCTATCGAGATAAGTAACTATGAAGCTGACATGTTTTTTCCTGAACACAGAATGCCTCATCAGGTAATATAGTTCTATTTTTCTTTGTGTTTTGACAACCAGTGTGTATTTTCATCTGGTCTTCCGCTGTAATAACAGCAATACAACTATGGCAACAGAAAAACAAATTGATAACAGAATTAATATTTCAGTAGTAATTGCTAATCATTATCTGTCAGAGGGTAGCAGTCAGCACATAATAAAATCTCTGTCTAAGTTAACCAGTTTTATTACTCAGTGTAAGTCAGTCAGTCCCTTTGATAGAATTACCAAGAATAGTGTCTGCACTGTCTTCCTCTAATGGCAATGTTGTGTTTCTGCTGCTAACCTGTTTATTTAATCAGATGCAGAAGTTGCGGGGGGCTGTCTCATTAACTTGCAGGATATTGATTTCCTGTCTTAATGGCGAAGCACTCCTCTGCAGCCGGCCTCAGCGTTTGCAGATGGCAGGAATGCAAGTCGTTCTCCCTGTAGCTCATCCATCGATCCTGCCCCAGCCCACAGTCGTCGTGCTGCGTGTGATTTTTTTTTTTTTTTTCCCTTTTGCTTTTAATGCCTGAAGCTGTGCCGTGGTGTGAAAATAGCTCCCAAGCATGATCGATTGCTGGAGAGGCATGTTTTAGGTTTAGAATGAGATTTGGCTGTTAGCGTTTATGTACTCAGCCATTAAAAGTTTGAATATATTATCACTGCTGCTGATGCATTTCAGATGATGATGGACATCATCGGTAGTGTATATATTCCTCATCTGGGATGATATAGAAGCAAAGTTACATGTAATGTGTATGGAAGGTTGGGTACGATGCAGTGGAGATCTTAGACTGAGTGGATTCAAATTGATTTTTTTGTGTCGTGTTCTTAACTGTAAGACAATGAATGCATGGGAGTGGCTTCTTTTGTATGGGGCACATTGATGGGAGTGTGTGAGCCATTTGCTGCATAGTGTGGGTGTGTGTGTCTAAGAGAGAAAGAGAGAGGAAGAGAGAGAGAAAGAGGGAGAGAGAGAGAGAGAGAGAGAGAGAGAGAGAGAGAGAGAGAGAGAGAGAGAGAGAGAGCAGTGCGTCATTCTGTGACTTGCACAAGCCCAGGAGCTCCCCTCTGGTTGCTCCCATGCTGCTTCCATTTGTTATGTAACTCTGCTGTTCTCACACTCTTTCCCTGCCTGTCTTTCTCCCTCTTTATGGTTTCTGTGCTTGCATACGCCGAGGTTTTTTCTTTGAATCCGGTAGAGGGGAAACTGTGTCCCGACGCTGCAGTTGAAACATGTCACAATGCAGCACACAACACCTTGGAAAACGATCCTACTCCACCTTCTTTTTCTTTTGTGCTTCCAGCTTCTTTGACTGTGCAAGAAAACAGATTCTCTTTTGTACTCATGCAGCCACCAACCGTCACTCTCTCTCTTATATATAATGTGCATAATGTGCATTTTTGTGGCGATGTGGCGGACACCTGCATTGTGCATAGAGAATAAAACCTTCCTGCTGTCGGTGTGAATGCATCTATTGATTTGCTGAATCTGTTGCTGCTATACTGCACGTCAGACACCTGGACATTTGAGGAAAACAAATACGGTAGTTTTCCAAACTAGTCTTCTCTCATTGTCAAAATCTAAAATGCACGATGTCCACATGCGCTGTGGTCACCTTCTGCAGGAAATAACGCACTCTGGGAGAGATTAGGTATTCCACTTCAATATGAGAATATTCCTCGAATGCACTCAGCATCAGAGAGCTTTTTATAACATATTAGAAGGCTGGATTTTTTGTCTTTGCAGGCTCTTCGACCGCCTTTGCGGACCCTCCAGTTGAATGTAGGATATTTTTGCTCAGTGCTTCTCCCTGCTGGGTCCATTTCCCACGGAGCCAATTTCAATGAATGCGGTCCTCCAATATATCAGCCGGATTTGGCTTTGATTCCATCTTGTAAATTCTTATGTATTGTTATTGATTATACAGCTACATTTAATGCAAGCAAAGTGTTGACGCACTCTATATCAGCAGGCGTTCGCTTTAATAAGTTCATACCATAAAGTTTGTGGTGTAAAATTTGTGGTCTTCCTTTCTAGGTAGATTAATTGCAGCATTTTTAGAGGATCTGCAAACATCTTTTGACATCACACACAAAAGATGTTCCCTCTCCTTAATCTCGGTGTGCTTCTATAACATGACGTGAAAATAATGCCTGTCACATCTTACCAGACATGGCAACATTAGCCAGAAGTCCGGTGTGCAGTATAATTTAAAAACTACTGTGCAACACATTCATTTGTGGATTTAGGCAACATTTCAGCTTGTAGCTCTTCTTTATAAATGTTTTTTTTTTTTTTTTACGGATGAGTAGGTGGAAGCAGTGTTTGTGCAGACATGTAACATAAAATGTAAACTGGGCAGATTTAATGATTTCTTCCAGACAGAATGACACAAGCTGATAAAATAATTTTTATATACGATCATTTTACATCCCACTCTTAACCTGTAATTACTGTAACAATTTAATGTCACGCCAGCACATTCCGCCTCAGCTGCTCTTTCTTTAATGGCATTTAGAGCAGTAAAGTATAAGAATCATGACCAACTAATGCATTTCCAATAAACTAGCCCATACTCAGGTTTATGCCTTTAAATATTACCTTGTCTTTACCCTTACTGGACTTAAGTCATGCTAATAAAATTGGGCAGGAGCTGTGGACCCTTACCGCTGAAATTCAGCGTTGTTGTTATAGCAAACATGCATCATTTTAACTAATTTGAGTCACACTAGTCAGGTGAAACTGAAGTATATCCTCTTGAGGGCCCTTTCGGTTGTACACTCATGACAGCAGATAATGGCCTTTTTCAGTATTTAATATGTTTTTTGTTTTGTTTTGTTTTTTTCAAGTCATTTCACTATCAGTTATACAGTATGTGACAGACTTAAATTAATTTCTGAATGAATTCAGTGCCTAAAAGCAAACTCCACTGAAGAGGGTCTTAAATTAATTTGCCTTTTTTCTCAGCGTAATTGCAGTGTGTTCTACCCTGACGCGACAGTAATTAGTATCACTGGAGGTCATCAGTAGGTCATATCATCCCACAGAGGAATCACTAATCACACCCAGATAGACACTTGGTCCATGTAGTGCTGTGATTAGGAATCAAACTAGCCAGACAGCATGATGGGAGCTAGTTGAATGCCTTGGCTGCAACAGTGACAGTATTGGTGCATTGCAGAAAAAGTCTATTTTTGGAGGGGTTGAGCAACAAGACTCCATGGCTGGAAAATAGTTTCGAGGGCATTTAATAGGATGCAAACAAATATTCTGGGGGCAATTGCAAGAGCTTAGCAACAGTGTTATAGAGAAAGATATTCTTCGGACGCAGTATATAACCTTAGAATAGCTAATTAGAATGCATGTATATTTCACCATATTAATGTGGAGTTTTTATTTTTTCTTAATTCCTACACATCAGTGAACAGTAAAATTCAATCCATATTTTGCAAGAAGCAAAACAAAGCCATTTTGACAGCATACGAAAAGCAGTCAATATTTAAAAATGCTGCCTTGAGATTATATAATTAATACATTCAAAGAATTATAGCATCCTTGTGCCTGTCTTTTCATTTGTTTTTAGTTGTGAAATATACACATTCTGCAATTCTATTTTGTTAAAATTTGAAGCAAATGATAAAGTTTCCCTTTCCAGGAGTGGTACTAAAAATTCTACAAAATGTCACAGTATTTGTCATGGAGGTGAAAAGCTGTCTGAATGCGTGCATTTAGCAGCCATTCTGATGTCTGACAGGAAACCCCCTTTCACCTGCAAGAAAGAGTGGAGTGTGAAAAACTGACAGACAGGACACAAAGTTAAGAAGACAGTGCCGTGTGCTGCTACTGTGTAATTTGAGCATTATGCAAACAACAGCGCCATCAGTCATGCATATTTCTTTTATTTCTCAGTCCTGTATTATTTGGGTGAACTATGTTTAGAAAATTGTGATTTTCTGCCCCCAGTGGCCGCATTTTTTAAAATTTATTTTGATGGTGCAGTTGGCAGCAATTTCAGTATCCTGGGAAATTCCGTCCATAAAGAGGTAAAAATAATCTTTTGTCTTTTAAAGTAACAGGGTAATGAAGTTATCAGAGACGGGAGCAGGGTAATTTTAATGATATCCACCAGCACCAGATGGTGTTAAAGAGGAGATTGCCTTTGGTTATGGACCGTTGTTGTTTAAGTACAGTCCCATCTGTGCAGCTTCATTGTTGCTTTTAAGCAGACATTTCTGAGCCTGAGCATGTAGCTGTAGTACCTGATCTACTATCTGATCATGCAGATTTTTAAACAATAGGTAATTTTCATTGATGATAAAATATTTTCTTTACCTTCCACATGGAGACAAAAAACTCAAGCTAGAATTTGAAATACATATGAAACAGTATATCTGTTCAGCAACAACACATTTTTCTAATGAAGGAGTTTCTCCTCTTCTGTCTTTTGATTCGCTTTTCAAACCAATGGGTTTACAAGTGAGCAGTATTTGGGGCATTCGCATTCTTCTCTTTCTGTAACTGGGTCTTGAAGCCTCCACATCCCCATTAGCTGTGTGAATCTAATTCCAACTGTATGATTCAAAGGGGGAATCAGTTAACCTTTGCTCAAATACCACGGCATAACCATCTGAAGGAGGGAGAGGGGCCAACCCAAGGCATTTCCACAGCGACACGATGTGACGGACAACTGGCCCACCTCCAAGGAACAATCTACTCACGAGGCCACAGTTTTCCTCTCCGTCTCTTGAGATTTCCTTTCTGTGGTTTTTATTAATATGCAGCTAGAGTAGGCCGAGTCTAGAAATTAAAGGTTTAATATGATTAGAATTTCAGTTGGTTGATCATGACAGTAAACCTGGCAGAGAAAAGCCAGCCTGCTACATAAAGATTGATGGTCAATATATATTACATTTGATGTATGGATTCCCACACACACACACACACACACACACACACACACAAAGTTTTTTCCTGATTTCCCGACTCTTTTAAGGAACTAAAAACACTCAATGTAAAAGTTGCATGAATCCATGTTATTGGATCTGCTCCAGTGAAACAGCTGTGTCTGTGGCTGTGTGTGACTGTGTCCGCTGGTTATTGATCTGCAGATAAATGAAGAAAAGTACCTTGTTAAATGTCAGTACATGTAAAAATCGATACATACAGTACATGTCTGTTGTGTAATCTAGCCTCTCCCCCCCCGCCAAGCCCTATACAGAGGATAAAGGCGGAACACTAACGTCATGGAAACAGCCTTCCAAATGTGATGTAACACAAGTTAGACTGTTTTGTGAAGGGTTCAAAAAATATGAGCTGGTGGCACTGATGTGTTCTTCAACTTTCTGCCAGGCAGTTGATGTTGTAAGGTTTCTCACACCACTGATAAAAAAAAAATGAGAAAATTCTCACACACCAGATCGTCAGCTCTCTTCCTGCATCCGAGTTTAATGTTCTCGGGAATCCGACCATAGGTGTCACTGGTTTGGTGGCAGCTGTGACAATTGTTTTTTTTTCTTCTCAAATTTCAGATCCAATATCTTAAAACATTGCCTCACTATTTATTTATTTCAATTACGCGTGATGACTGAAATTTATTCCTTTGCAACTGAATCTCTCTGAGCTAATTTAATTTCTCATGGAGTCGTGGTTCCATTAATATCATATCAGTATGTGTTCCAGAGCTGGTGGACCTTCATATCTCTCTTTGTTGGTACAGTAGAATGTGTTTTTTTCTAATGTACCAGTTTGTAGGGTTGCTACTGTTCAACACATTTAGGTCACATCAAAAATGTTGTTTCAGCTAGCTTGTTTGAACAAAACTTGTTGGTAATAGAAGTCAGTTACCTGACACTTAATTGTGTAAATGTTACTCACATTGGTTGAATATAACAAGTGTGACCCTTAACAAAGTGCTTGTACTCTTTAGGTGTGAGCAACAGCTTTTAAATGTGTATACACACACACACACACACACACACACACACACACACACACACACACACACACACACACACACACACACACACATATATATATATGTACTTGTGAAATCCTGAAATTAAAGTTTTCATTTCCCAGTGGTTGCCTCATACACAAATCAGCCAGACATACTACCCCACACTGCACAGCTGTCGTTTTCCCACAAGCAGATTCCTCAAAGAAAAAAAAAAGATCCACTCTTCTCCACCCTATTCAAGAGTGGCTGTTGTGATTGAAGGCGCAGGCTTACACAGGCTGTGGGGTGGTTTGACTTTTGGCAGGCTTTGAGAGACTGCTGACGTGCGTGTTGGGCAGGATGTGTGTAAAAGCAGCCCTGGATCCTGTTTTTCAGACCACAGCAACTGAAGCCTCGCCGCAGATTTGACTTTAAATGCAAAACACACAGACAGACACAATCTTGGTGTGCTAACCTCATCTTTGACTCATAAACTCTTTGTCAACATTATTTGCAGACACGTGTATGAATGGACATTTGCACACAGGCTGATTATTGCTGAGAACTCTTAAACACACACATATATGGTTTATATAGAAACATTATATCACATAACCATGCTGAGAAAAGCATTTACTATATAAATCTCATGGTTCACCTGCTGGGGAGACAAAGGGCGTGCTCTGAGTTGCAAAAACAAACTTTTGTTGTTATTACAAAGAAGGTCTATGAAATAAAGCAGTTAAACACAAAACATAGTATCTACATATTTTCTCCACTGAAGAACTTTCTTTACGTGCTTCTGCATGTGTATGTGTGTGTGTGCGTGTGTAATTTGTACATATACAGACTCTTTCTGAATGAAGTGCTGCGGGATTTGATAAGAGGATCAATTGGTTGAGCTGATGAGCAGGCACACCTCTTAACACGGGGTCAGGACATCCCACTGACTGGAGCGAAGCTCCAGACGGAAGGAGGGTGAGCGAGGGACGCAAGTGAGAGCGAGACAGCGAAAAGTGAGACCTTGAGAAAGGCAATGCTCTTTTTTCTTTTTTTTTCCTGTCTGCATTTCCTCACTTCCCTCCCTAAGCGGTTGTGAAGAACCAGACCAGAGAGGGGAAAGCACAAAGTAAGAGACGGAGAGGGCAAGGCTGAGAGGATAAAGGCTGGCGCGCGTGTAAAGGACTGCGTGTAACATGCTCTGTCATGCTGGTGTGACAGCCACTGACTCTCCAACCAGCACTGCAAGCTGTCAGGAAAAAAGCAGGTTTTCCAGTGGAATGAGTCCCTGAACCGGTTCACCATGTGGATGTGGGACAGTAATTTCCAAACCTTTGCCGGAAGAATCCCACGGAAAAAAGAGCAGGGACCAGAGAGCAGGGCTGGTCCTGCTGGGTGGCCGCCTGTGAACTTGTAATGTTGAGACTCTTGTGCTTAAAGGCAGCTTTCACGTTGGGCTGAAGTCTGCCTCTTCTATGCTTCCTTTTTTATTGTCTCGCTTGTTGGGATTTTTTATTTGTCTCCAGGAACTCGTTGGATTTTTACAGTGCTGTGTAATATTTTGTAGGATTTATTCTTTAGATGGAACCAAGCCTTGTTTTTGTACCAAATTGCGCTAGCGCCAGGATTTAATGCTGAATAGATCGCGCTCTTTACTGGACAAATTTACTGGTCTGAATGGGTGAAAACAGCCACAGACTCCAGTATGGGACGTACAAGCATATTCTGCCAGACCCAGTGGATTCAGAAAGCTAGTTAGTGAACGGGTGATCTTCTGGGAGATCAGTTTAGAAACAACTTCATTATGAAGCCTGGACAATGTCCAGGAGTTCCCAGTGACAGGACCATGATGCACCTCAGCCATTTTCCCTTTCGAAGGCACTCCTGGATCTGGTGAGTACTCAGACTAATTATACCTGGAGGGTGCTTTTCCATATACCCACGAGTTCCCACATGGACAACATCTGTCTTCTCTGTGGTTTTGGACAGAGTTCACTTATAGAAAGTCTGTCCCAGCTGTGTGTAATGTTCTCCCAGCTCATTTTCAGAATACTTTCAGGGAAATTTATTGTTGATTGGGCAAGACACTTCCTGTCATTTTCTCCCACACTAACTACTGAAGTCAGCCCTCAAACTGGAGGGTTAGTCAGAAATAGCACGGGTGAAGAGTGCTTTTCAAAAGCAAATCCAACTGAAAAAAAACACCTCCATTAAGTGTCGTTGGTTTTCTGTCCACTTTTGGTTTGATTAGTCACATTGAGTGTTACTATCTCTGGAGTAGATGTGTTATAAACAAGGCAGGATACAGCAGAGCCACTGATGTCATCACTGCTGGCTGTTGGGAAATAAAAAATACTTTTTCCAGCAGCTTGTACTTCCAGTTATAAGCTGCTCATTACAATTGAAAGAGCCAGGGAAAGGCGCATGGATGCTAAAATTAGCTTTCGATTTTAATTCAATAATAATTCTGTGTGTGAGAAGAAAATGCCTTCATTAATTTTGAAAGAAGAATCGGACTAATTTGTGCTTCTGTCTGTCAGTATTCGCTCTATAGCTGAATTGGGTGGATTTATTAAATCCATGGTCTGTTGCGACTCTGCCATCACGGTTGTCAGATTTGAGCCTTCCCTGAAAACTGGATGAGTTTGTCAGGCTCGTTTTAAAGCTTGGATGCATGGAGGAAGTGCTTCCAGGTGTGTCTGTATTATTTACTGTACCTGGATCAAGAGCCATCAGCCTTCCTGCCTTATCAGATCTGTCATGTACAGCCAGAAGAGCACCAGGGGTCATGAGATTTCTGAGCCATACACAACCTGAGGCTGAGTTCAGTCATATTTTTGGAAAAATTGGTCCTGCTATTTTTAGTATGGATTGAGACCTCTGCTTATTGTTTATGTCTGTCTGGACACAACATTGATTATTGGCACACGTTCATTTCACGTATATTAATATCTGTTGTATTGTATCCGCCAAACGTACGATTGTCTATACTTGATTAAATGCGAACCAGAATGGAAACAAATAGCCTGTGTTGTAATCCAATTAAACAAATCTAGCACCCCAGAGACCTGAGGAGAGGAAAAACACAGCTATTTTTAGAAAATGTGAATTGCATTACTGCAACACTTTCTCCTCTCTGTCTCCTAAATTTCAGAGCCCAAATTATACCACTTTGTCGTGCTTTGCTCTGGTCGTTTCATTTCTTCTGCCAAGGTAGTAAAAGACATTAAGGTTCAGCCTCTTAACCACCCCTTTCTCCCCCAGATGTAACTCATTTTGTCAGCAAGATAACAAGACACAAGGCATTGTAACAGCATTTCTTTGAGTCTTTCTCCCTCTGCGCTTTGTCACTGATTCCTGTGCTGCTGGGTCACTCTCAGCTCAACTTTAGATTACTTTCCCATCACTCCATGTTGTGAGGACTTGCGCGATGTCTCTGAAATGGGCTTTCTCAGGCACAGCAGAGACCTGCTGTCCGTTTGGAGGAGTCAGAGTCATCCGTCACTCTGTCCCGGAAGACCACGACTGTGTGTGTGTGAGTGTGTGTAATGCAATCTCTGCTCACCTTCCACATCAATCTGAGCCAGCCGTCTATTCACAGCTACGCTGCTGTTCTCAGTCTTATTAAGAGGGTTCTCCACCTGGTCGATCTCATAGGACCTTGATGGCATTCTTGATCCTACTGGCAGCCCACTGGCAACAAGCCCATTTTGGGTGCCTAACAAACAAAAATGATGTATATGAAATATGATATATTAGTTTCGGCACTTAAAGGAAACAAATATTCCTTTGAATTATTAATTTGGCCCAAGGCTGGACCAGTGTCTTATGTGATATTGACTGAAAATCTGCATTCAGTTTTGGAAATACCTCTGGACAGAAACTCTTGGACATGAAATGGTAATTCTCCCAGAATAGAAGAACACCGTCCGAGACAGACAGAATCGCCTGACAATTAAGTCAGTGGTGTATTTATTTTTATTTAGGCTTGTGTCACCCAGACATGAAAGTCTGGTCTACACACCATGAATATGCACAGTGGCAGCAATACTTAGGCAAAATCTGCTGCTAAGTCCTGCCTTCCCGATAGCCGCTGCAGCATTGAATTGATTATGACGTTACGTTGGGCGTTTGCAGTGTTATGTATGAGACTCGCTACTCTCTGCACAGAATACGGCAGACAGATGCTGCTGCAGTTCTCGAAGGCTGCACTGCTTCAGACGTAGGCACTCCATTCATCATCTGGCCTGATTTGAACTGATGAAAGAGCAGTTCATTATGTCACACCTGCAATTGTCCACATCTTTGCTGGTTGTGTGTCTGAGCACACAGATGGCGTAGGGTTGACACCCACTGTGGCCAAAGTTTGGCTCGACTCTTGCTTCATCATCCAATTTCTCTTTCACACATTTCCGCTCTTGGATCCTGCATCTTAATTTCAGTTCCAGAGTGTTTTAAATCGTGAAATAGTTAATATATTATTAATGTATTAAGGGAGAACAAAGGCACATTTAAGTGCCCAGACACTCTCTTAAAAAGGTGTGGCAGTGACATCATACTTATATAACTCCAGTGCTGGAGAGTACATGAAATGCAAGTACTGTAAAGCCTGTCGGCAGTTCTGACATCCCATTCATTTTAAATATCAATTTCATTTCGATTGTGTTCATCGCGGGCTGTAATCTATCGCTGCTGTCCTTACAGCAGCTGCTAGATGAGATAGTCAATCTCATATTCCTGTCTGTGACAGAGACAATGGAATAGTCAGAGAGATATTTTGAGAGGTGCGGGACAGTGCCATGAATAAAAAATGACCAAATCATGACTTTTTGGCCCATGGAAGCCATCAGGTTTACACCAAATCTGTTTGCATTATTCAAGCTAGCTAAATAGTTTCGACATTTCCAGACATCTTTAACTTTTGTTTACCAGGATGAATGTGGTTTTAATCCATAACAACCACCTTTCATTTATACAGTATATGGTATATACAGTTGTTGATACAAAACAAGATCAAAGTGTTTTTCGTACTTTCCTGGCATTGAAATGTCATTGTTGATTCAGCGGCACCAAACAAAGAAATTAGGAAATATCATTGCTCAGCCCAGGGTTGGTCGCCGTGCAGCTGTGCAGCTGTGTACGTCACGGTTTGACTTAAACAAAACGTGTGGTTAGCCAAATGATGTTATCACGCCCGAGCTCTTTCCTGCAAAAACAAAATGGGTTTGATACTCTTGCCGAAAAAAAGACAAATAAGCACTTATGTTGAACATTGTCGAGCCTTTTCTACCGTACCTCATACACCAAAAAAAAAAAATTAAAAAGTGTTAGTTGCTTCCTCCGTCTGAGAATTTGTACTGAGTCTGGCTGGAGTTCGGGTCAGGGGTTCACTTAGTTCAGTCCGGCTTTACCTTGCAATCATCTGAAGACGACACTTTTTTCTACCTCCACTTCCTCCGTGTTGTGCATTCAGTGAGACTGGGAATTATCTCGTTAGGCGAGCCAAGTGACGACCATGCACAACTCAACAGGATATTGCTCATGACGACGATGGTGATTAGGATTGCCACGGTGACGGCAGCGTTTGCAAGGAGGCACATGCAGCAGATTAGAGAGGCTTTGGTTTGGAGAGGGAGTCCCCTGGCGCGCGCGCACACACACACGCACATATGTGTACGCATACCTGGGTGGATTTAAAGTTATTAGGGATTCTTACTGCGTAATTCCAGTCTGGGATTTGACCAGAACACGCTGATTAAAGGAACAAAGTAATTAATTTCCAGTGTTTTGCCCGTTGTGCTGGATCATGACAGTCAATCTCCTTTTGTTTATGTTGTCAATATCACATTGTAGAAAGGCCCAAAGAGCAATGAGGGAACGCAATTTATCAAATCATTCCAGTGACTGCTGAGCCTTGGCAGAGGAATGCACTCGTTTTTATTTAATTTATGCGTTGTGTCACATTTCCTTTCCGCTCCGTCTACGTCAGTGTTTAGTCTGTTTCATCTTCCTCTGTATTTTTTTTTGCATCCACTGGCATGCTTAGAATTGTACAGAGCTTCCTCAGAGGAAATGTTCTCCCACTCACACAGCCCTAACTGTTACACTTCTCATCCATCCGGTAAGACACATTGTGGGGTACTATAACACTCTCAGCAGGACAGGAATGAGCATGGACGCACACACAAAGTATTTGGGACGGCACTGAAAACCTCTACTTAGCGGCCTCCCACTGTGGTCCACACATCCAGGACTGACCAAATTCTTCTATGTTGTTCTTTTGAGCGGTTCAAACATGGGACTAAGTTGATTTCTTAAGCAGATTTTCCTCTAACATAGACATATGCAGGGATCCTAGTGGGATTCACATCAGTTACTTTAACATCTGGTGCACTGTTGTGGTGGTTTACTCTTCAGCTGGCCCATCACGAGCACACCCTTAATGGGACTGCCTTTGTGGACCTGTAGTTCGGTGTTATTTGCATTGCTTATTTGCAATTTTGAAACACACTAGCGGGTGGAGCTCGTCTTTTCTCCTCAGACGTCTTTATGCCTGTAACAACAATCTCTGTGACACGTTTTCTCATGGTTTTGTTGTAAAGTTGCCCCTATTTTTCAGCACGTGTCTTATTCCGCTGTAGTTTTAAGTCCAGTTAATTCAAATGCTGGGAATATATACAGTACATGTTACCACAATGTGCAAAACATGTAAAGCTTATTGATGTGAGATGGACTAGCCGTTGGTGTGGACATTCAAATAAACTATTGCGCACAGCAGTGCACCAATCAAAACAGATTAGCCTTCAGACAGTGCTGTTCCGTGTGTGGGTTGTGGAACATCTTAACCTTCTGGATTAGCTAGCCTGTGGGGGAAGACCATTTTACCCTCCCTTTCTTGCACTTGCACTCTTCAGGTCTTGCATATTTTCACCGGTGTGATGATGTCATCAGGGTTTTAGTGAGGACTTACTCTGACATCACTGGGACCACTGCCAAGTTAAACCTATTAGCTCCACCATGTGCTTGCGGTGCACTACAGCTAGAACAGTGTGTCCATGTGTTATTTTCAAGAGCCTATTGAGGAAAGTGTTTCCATGAGTGTCAGTTATCGTAGACTGATTAATTTTCCCATTGATGCCTATCTCAGACTCTGGCGATTGTCCATATTTGAGTATGTAATCATGACTTTACAGCAGAACCTCAGAGTGATGGGTTGGAATGAAAATACGGCTTATTTCAATAGATAGGTTATGATAGGTTACATGTAAATTCCCAAAACAATAAAATGTTCCTTCTGCAACCGACTCTCAGACAAGCATACCGTCATCCTTTCTTTCTCATTATCCAGTCTGCCATTGTGTCCTTGGCAACCCAGTGCTGATTGGCTGTCTGGTCCTACCTGTTCCAGGTCACCAAGGCAACCACTTTCTAAACACGCGCGTAGCAGGGTACTGTATAAACAGCCAGGAACTGCGTGTTTATGCGAACAAGTTGCTCCTTGGCACACTTACTGGCACCTCTGCTCCAAATGTGTCAGGGGAATTTCTATTACCGTTCTATCGCTGTGTCATCAAATTATTTTCCTGATTACATACTCATGAACAATTATCTAATGATCATGTTGTTGTTTTTTTCTTGTCTTGATTGTGCACACTGGATGAGTTGTCAGCTCGGACTTTTGGATAAAGAAGAGTCTGATGTGCCTCAAAAGGATTTTTTAAAATTATTCACGCCTTCGTCTGGATTACATGCAGCTCTTCATGTGGTTTCTTAACTACGCATCTCTTTATTGGTTGCAGTTGGCCTGCTAGTCAACTAGCCGCTAATAGAGCTTTTAGTGTACCCTCATGCTCCTGTTCAAGCAGCAGATAATGAAGGCAGAGGCACAAACTCCTGAAATTCTTTTCTCCATATTTTATGTTTTAATAATATTTTGGTGATATCAGATGGTGAAGCAACTAAGCCTTTCCAGATGGGAAAAAAAGACTGTAATACTCCATTATTTATGATTCCACAGCACACTTAGTCATCACTCTTGGGTCTAGGTGAAATATTTCTTCAGACAGGAACTGGGCGCGCAAAGCAAAATTGATCATCTCGTCAGATGCAGTTGACATTTCAGCGTCAGTCACGGCAGGACACCCTAATAAAATCTCCAGTCAATGCCAATTGCAGCTGTTTTAATAACATGATACAGATTCACCTCTAGGCAGATGTATACAATAAAGTGTTAGCATTCCCCCACTATTCATGCAAAAATGCAATAATAAAGAATGCAAAATGCATGAACATATTTCAGTATGCAGTCAGAGCTGCTCCTCTGGCTTCCAGCCTCAGGGACACTGAGTGACGACAGCTCT
Source organism: Arothron firmamentum (assembly GCA_016586285.1). Lineage (NCBI taxonomy): Eukaryota > Metazoa > Chordata > Actinopteri > Tetraodontiformes > Tetraodontidae > Arothron > Arothron firmamentum. Next base: position 1,678 of record BJFM01000702.1, on the reverse strand, counting down.
GCCGTCACTGGGAGCTCCGTCACAGCTCGCTGCTGCCACAGTCACTGTGTGGCCGCCTCAGCAGCTCTGCAAGCGTGCTCTGTGGTGCAGGTTCTGCACTTGTCAGTATGTGAGATCTGTGTCGCGCTGATATGACTTCATGTTATCTGCCTCCACATCTCGTGCTGCATGTGTGTGGGTGTGGGTGGACGTGCTCATGCGACGATGTTCCCTTTGAGCATGGAAGCCTGTTGTGTCTGTCGTGGCATGCGTGACTTTGACAATCTCCCCATCCAGCCAGGAGCTGCTGTCATATGCTGCCTGGTTTCTGTCTGTGCTGTGCAAGAGCCACATCTCCACAGAGAATTATGGCAAGGTGGATTTGGTCTGCTGAGGGCTCTTGCTTTTCATCTGCTTAGATTTTCCCTGGAGAGCAGACTGCCCCCTGCTGACTGCTCACCACTGCAGAGAAACGACCAGTTAAAATGATTTTATCTTTAATGTGTTTACGGGTCCAAGAGAGTTATGAGCTGATAAAAATGACAGTAATCCCATTTGCAAAACTAATTGTTCATGCTGTTCGTGTTAATTGTATCACAAGCACAACATATCCATCAAAACAACAGTATGCTTCATCTGTAGGGGCATCTTAAATTTGATATTGTCTGTGTGTGTGTGTGTGTGTGTGTGTGTGTGTGTGTGTGTGTGT
>BJFM01000701.1:147503-158531 GCA_016586285.1 Arothron firmamentum | reverse complement strand
GCTGAACGGTACATTTTTGACATGTAGCGTAATTGTAGCAGAAACGTGTCTCAAATTACTTTGGTGACTTAATTAAAATAAAAAATAAATAAATGCTGGATATTATTGTACTGTGTTTCCGTTGTTCTTTAAATTCATGTACCTCAGCAAGTGTTAATGTGTTTCATTGTCAAAGACTCATTTCTGATGGTTTTTTTGTTTGTTTTTTTAACTTTTAGGAAACTATTTCATTATGGAAACATAACATACGAACGTCGTGTCCTTCAGGGAGGCATTCATGCCCAGAACATCATTTCAGCTGTATGTATGAAATAACTATCTTATGTTGTTTGGTGGCTTATTGTGCTTAACCACTGTGTTCTATAAATGTGTATTATTATTACTGAACCTTGAAAGGGAGATCAGGCAGATCCCACAGAGACGGAAAGACAGCAGGAGATCAAAGGGAAAACCTTTCATAAACACCCTAAGGAGCAGTTCCGTCCTCTGAAACACACTGATGTCCAAACAGGTACCACATATCTTTGGACAACCCTTAAACCATCTAGACATGTGGGATACCAAATTCACTAAGCACCGACCATATTCCGTCTGTTTCAGAGCCTCATCTGGATGTATTGACCAATGTCATATACACTGCAGACATGGACTGCCAAACTGATCCTTCCCTGGACAAACCGACAAGCCCACTCTTCCAATTTGCCAAAACTTGCAAAGATTTTGGGTCACAGATAGAGGAGGCACAGGTCGGTGATCCAAATGAGACCTCTGGATATAAAAGATGCTTTCAAGGTCTAATATTTAATATAAGATTATTTCTAGCACTTTTAGACATCGCTGCACACTCATTTATTGGAGCACATTGTCACATCTCACTCTCTGGGTCTGGAACTGTTGTGATTAGTTTTATAACATTTCACTATCATCGAACTGTTTGCAGGTACTGACAGCAGTAGATCAAACCTTATAAAAGAGCAGTGCTAAAGGTCTAACTTTTTCCCCCCCTGCAGTTGTTTGACTTTGACACAGATGTGAAGCTCTTGTTGGCTGCCCTGGTGGAAAAGGTGATAGAACAGTCTTTGGAGGAAGTGATGGAGGAGGAGGAACTAGCCTGTATGAGAGCTCAGCAGCGAGCCTTTGAAGAGCTCTGTAATTATAAAGTGTCAGAGGTGAAGCAGCTTGAAGAGCAAGAACAGCGCTGCCAAGGGGAAAAAGTAGGGACATTATCCATATTATATCCTGCTGATTGATTTGACTAGTAATGCTTTGTGTTCTGGAAAACATTTTAAGAAACGGCATCCTAATTTAAATAGCTTTATCATATCTTATGTCAAAGTCAACTTTATTGTCAGATATGCTGTACATACACAACATGCAGCATAAATGAAATTACAGTCCCCTCTGACCCACTGTGCAGCAAAGTAATACATAAATTTAAAAAAAACTAATAGTACTAGAACTAAACTAAATAATAATTAAAAAAATGCTTTAAAAACTACAATTAACAATATACAGTGAACAGTGTGGTGGACGAACAGTCACATAGTTTCATAACCAAAAACACGAAAACACTGTTCTGTTAGGACAGAGAGGAGTCGCTGCATGTGCACATGCTGCCATGACCACAAAAGTAGCAGTATTAAGATTTAATTCCACACATTTTTCTCAATTGTTTTTATGTGTATATTTCTTCTGTCTTCAGGATCGTGCAGATGCCCAGCAGAGAGAGGTGTTGAAGAAAGAGGCAGAGACTTCAGAGAAGATTGCTGCCCAGGCCTACACACAACAGTGCATATCTGAACTCTTAAAAATAGCCTTTACCCCACCGATAACCCCTGAAAAAGGTCAGCACTCTTTTTCCAGACAGCAAAGGTGTAATTCCTACATCTTTATAGGAATCAACCCTTCATGTTTTTGTTTTTGTTTTCTGTCTGTACTTATGATTTTTAGATATTCAGAAAAACTTCATGCCATGGCTGATGTACAGGATTGACAACCTTTTGGAGATGAGAAATGCTGCAAGGGAACTCTTGGACAGTAAGACACAACAGAAATATTCCCACATTTTACTCAATTAAGATGTAGCAAGAAGAAAAGTCTAACCCTAAAAGGCTGTAGTTGATACTTGGGGATTTAAAAGCTTGCCAGAATGACACATGGAAACAAAGAATTCCGGTGTATTAACAGAGGTGATATTTACCTTGCTTCGCCTGCTCTGGGTCGGTGTGGTGTGTGAAATTGTTAGAGCACCACCATTAAACATCAAACATTTTCATGAAGACAGTAGTTGGACAGAAGTGTTTGGATGCTATGTTTCAGGTATCATTGTTGATATGGCCCAGAAGAGACTGGAAAGGCTGAAAGGGTTGAAGGAGCAGACAACAAAATAAAAATTCTCAGAGGTCATTTTTTTGACTTATTTTTGTTATATTGTAAAAAATCTATGAAAAGCATGTTTGTTTTAAAAGTGAAAATAAAATGTGTCTTGAGAACACAGTACCTGTGTGCTTATCTCCAGACTGCAGTATTTTAAAATTAATTACCGGTACATCATTTTTGATGTCATCGAGGTATAATAATTCATGAATTCTTTTTTGTAAGTATGAAAGATAATTTGCAAATATGAGATAATATCATATTATATATATTATTATGAAATTAGATTATCTGTCATGTCATAGAACTGACACATATATGATTATATTACATATGTGAATTTAGGTAAAATGGAGCACTAGAACTAAAAAAAAAAATAATTGAATTTTAGAATTTTTTTGCTTTTTATATATAAAATTTAATGGATGGACAGAGGCCAGGAAGGAGGGATGATGGATGGATGGATGGATGGATGGATGGATAGATGGATGCTTATTGTATCTACAGGGTGGTGTTAAGGGTTAATAGAAAAAATCTACAGCATGGATGAACAATACAGTGCTGGCTACATTTGCAAGTGATAAAATGCTTTTTATAGATTTTTGTAGTATATAACATTGTGAAACAGTACAGCTTCAGACCAAAACAATGTGTACCTTACACAAATTGGAGACTCACTCTGAAAAATTGGACACTCATGAATCTTTCTTTCCCGGCAAGTTGAAGACCTGGCTATACCAGCATGGCTTTCTGCCCAGACTCCTTTGGCTCTTCATAGTCTAACGAGTTACCCATAACTGCAGAGGGATGACTAACAAGCATCTGTGAAGATGGCTGATGGCTGTTTCAATACCAGTTCTCTCTTTTCATTGATGGGCTCAGATGTTCCACGGCCCATGTTGGCACGACCCTGTTATTTAACCTGTCTGTCTGTCCTTTCTAACCATTAGTCCTTCTTTCCCAGGCTGATCCAGGGTGCTCAAACATATGTGCAGCAACTCGAAGCGTGCGGCCCCGATGTGGCAGTAACCAGGTAAACTGCATTATTCATTCGGATTAGTCTCCCTCTTAGATGTTCTTTAGATTACTGGAGCCGTGTTTAACTACAAAGACTTGTTTTGCTTTATGATGTTCTTAATCACCCTTGACACAGGGATTTTTTTTATTTTTTATTAAGACAGTAAGTCGATCGTCATTTACAACCTAACGACACAACAAGCTTCATTATCTCGCTCTATCCACCCTCTGTATCCTTGATGGAAATCAACATTTCACAGTCCAAAGTCCGTTACTATAGCAACTCCCTGCAACATCGTGTCAAAAACTGTGGCAAACACTGCTGCTGTTGCTGCAAACTCAGAGGTGGGATGATAATCACACACACAGCATATGAGCAGTGTGTGTGTGTGTGTGTGTGTGTGTGTTTGTGTGTGTGTGTGTGTGTGTGCAGGAGTTTGCTGACACTGTGGTGGACCGTGTGTTTGAAGCTGGTTTCTGCAGTAACCAGGCCTCAGTCAAATACCTGATTGAGTGGATGATGATTCTGATTCTTGTGTACTATCCCTGCCACATGGACAACCTTTAGACGTGCTTTAACAAGGTAAGATTCCACTCATATTCAAACTATAACATCACATATTTGTCATTGCCTCAGTGGCCCCAATTCTTATATTTTAATAGAAGCACTGAAGGCTTTCTGCAATTAATATTGAACTGGATGAGGTCAGTTCAGACTTATATCTGTTGTGCAAATGTAATTGACCTCTTACTTCCTATTGAGGTGTTTTCTATGTGAGACTGAAAGTCATACATCACATTTGATGTTACCATTGGATGGCTTTTGTTTTGTAGGTTTGTGAACAGTCTTCACTATGGCAGTGACAAGCACTTAAAGTCCCTGAGTGTCTCATCTGAGCTTTGGCTTCCTCTGATGGGAGTGAATTATATGATCTCAGATCTGAGAAATGCTCAAGCTGCTTTTTTGAACTGAAATGCTTCAGCAATTCATCCACTAATCATTGACCTTACACCGTTTGAGTGGAGCAGACAGCCAACAACCGGAGCCTGCAGGACTACCAGTTTCAAGGGAAAACACTGTTGATTCCGGGGTATGACAGCATCACATGGTTTTAACTTCATTTCTTGTCCCATCTAGGTGTTAACATACACATGGACATTCCATTCCATGATTCACAAAGGTGATGGTGCTAACTTATGTAGTTTCTAAACGCCATCTCGCTGTTTAGTGTGTTTCCCCGTGGGGTCGAGCTTCTCTCCCGGCGTGCCTGTCAGGACATGCCGGCCTCTAATTGGTTCCCGGCACGGATAAGCTACAGGAGATAACTAATGCAAACTCTATAAAACACTATCTTAAGTGATTTCAGTTTTGCATCTGCTCTCAGTGATAAGCTCTGTAAAACATGTATTTTTTTTAAACATACTCTCTGATTTAATCAATATTAATTGCTGTGTATGCACCCTGCCTGTTCAGTCTGTTGACTTTAAATGCCAAGTGCACTCACCGCTGCGCTGCAGCACAGCATGGCACAGCTCTAATCGCTCATCAGGTCAAAATGATAGTTCCACCCAGTTCCACTCATGATAAGTATAGCTCATCACATCACACTTTTTACTGTGAAGAACACTCACTAATTCAAATCAATAACGTACACAGGATTCTCGGAGCAGGACCATCGAGTTCTTGTTCACTCAGGACTCAACTGTGTGAAATTTGTCCTCATAAAATGGATTAACTTGGCCACCTACAGTAAGGGTTTGTAAAGAATATGAATGGAATTACTCAGTAAACATGTTCTTTTGCTGTTAATTTCTTTTAAAGGTGATTTTAAATAGATTCAATATGGTTGGTTTAATAAATTGCTAGTTTATATTTCATCCAGTTTAACTGTAATTATTGCTTGTGGTTGGAGGTTGCACTATCCCCAAGCAGTGAAGGGGTTAAATCAACATTCGCTGGTTCACATGGAGAGCCCGTGTTAGAGGGGAACTAGATGGAGCACAGCTCACTCAGCCACAGCTGAATGCGCTTCAACATGTGAGGGCAACACCGGCTTTGCTGGGATATGGGTGACCTTGTCGGCTTGGTGCTTTCTCCACAGGCTGCAGCAACGGAGGTCAACACCAGCCAGACCGAAGATGCGAGCATCGGCGTGCCGAGCCAGGTCCAGCTGGTTCTGGAGGTCCTCATAGTGCTGATGTGTGTGGCTGCTGTTGCAGGTACTGAACAACAAATTCTTTTTTTTTTTTTTAGTTTTTTTTTTTAGTTTTTGAATAATCTTATTGTAATATAACCTTTATAGAGAATAGACAAATAATAAACAATAAAATTCTACAGATCGCACATGAAGATATTGATTTGGGACTAATTGGTTCAATTTGGAAAACAATTCTTTAGGAGTCTTTATATGCCGCACAACATGTCAGCGGTTAGTAACAATTTTTCACGTTATTAACACATGGTTAGTTTGCAAATAAAATAAAGGGTGAAAAGAGCTTTGATTAAAATAGTGCATTCTAAATTAGATGTAATACTTCGACTTGGACATGAGTCAAGTGTGTGCTATCGTAATTGTGCACTAGGCATTCTGCGGTGCATGGCTGTCCACAAATATCGTTTATATTCGTATGTATTTGCTTAACATTTATTTTTCACCTGTGTGTCATTGTTTCTGCATAGGGAACGTTCTTGTCATTGTTATTGTGGCTGCAACCAAAGCGTTCCACTCGGTGACATCAGTGTTGATCATAAACCTGGCCGTCAGCGACCTGCTGGTCGGCGTTGGAGTCATGCCATTTGTTGCTCTGTCCATCATGAACCATGGATGGGTGGACTGCACCGTATGTTTGTGCTGCTCAACATTTAAAAATATCTAAACATAAACTGTACTTCAGGCATTGTTACGCATCATGGTGTTTCATCTCCTGTGTGACAGGCCCTCTGTTTGTACGTGGGTTACACCTCCTCTGTGTACTGCACAGCATCTGTGCTGACCTTGGCTGCTATCGCCCTTGACCGTTACCATTCCATCATGGACTGTCTGCACTACAGCTCTCGCTGCACTCTGTGGCGTACTTGTGCTGTGGTCCTGTGGATCTGGCTGCAGGCTCTGGCCACCTGCTGCCCCCCGCTTCTAGGCTGGAGCTCTATCAGCTACGTGGTTCCCATGTACAGCTGTGCAATTGACTGGGCCAGCACTCCTAGCTACACAACCTTTGTAGCTGTGCTCTCTTACCTCACTCCTGCATTGATCATCCTCTTCTGTTATGTAAAGATCATGAAGGTGGCTCGTAGCCACGCCAGGAGGATCCACTCACTGGAGGACTCTGTCCAGCGCAGCAGGAGTCTGGACTCTGGTTCTCCTTCCTGTTGTTCATCTCATCAGTGCTGTGAGAGCCCTCACTGTCCCTCCATGCTTATCTATCATGTAAGTGGGCATCTTTTCTCCAAGGAGGGCTATGTTAGACCCACATTTGCTAATTCTACAGAACAGAATGTTTCTACATCAAGACAGCTGCTCTCCTTCCTGGCTCAAACCACCTCCCAGCCACCCTCCCACAACTCCCAGCAGCACCAAAACCATCATGGAGTGGTTCGTCTCTTCCTGGTCATCTTAACTTTCTTTCTCTGCTGGACACCTTACATAAGTGTGGCCCTGATTCAGGCCACGGAGACTGCGATCTCGGGCCATTCCAGCCTTGTCCCACCCTCTGTTGTTACAGCTTCACACTGGCTGGTGTTGCTGAACTCTGGCATCAACCCACTACTGTACGCTCTGCTTAGCAAGCGTTTCCAGGGTGCACTTCAGGGATTCAGACAAAAAATAAGAGCATGCCTGGGAAACATCATGGGAGGAGTGAAGTTCAGGGCACAGGGGGAGGATGGCAAAAGCAGCGACCCCTGCACTCTGACCACCGCTGATCCCAGACCAACCTCCAGCTCTGAGAGTTCAGCAGGTGATGATACCAAGGTTACTTCCTCCATTTTTACTGTTAGCACAGACTATGAACATACTCCTGAGAAAGAGATCTGCACATCTCACACCAATCGCATTAAGAATACATTGCAACCCACCTCCATGGACTACTTGCAAGTTCCCTGTTGGCCACAAGAGGGCAGCAGGCTACCTTTCTCTGCTCTCACCAAGAAGCATCAGGCTTCTTTCTTTTTTGGCCAAATTACAGTCAGAGTGGAGCATGATGTCTGCTAAATTGGAAAACTTTTTACTTGTGCTGTAATTAAAGCACTTTCCTTTTGCTTTTTCTATAAGGAATTCAGTGACTCCATAAAAATAGAAAATCAAACATTATATACCCAGAAGTACCAAAAAATTCAACTTGCTGTTATTGACACAAATGTGTGTTTTAGGCTGTAGATTTTTAGTGAGTCAACCTGCTCAGTTTAAACTGGGATCAAAACATTTTCTTATGTTGCATGTGGCCTTTTCCAATGATAGACTGGCCATTTCCATTTAAATTTGGGTTAAAACAAAGAAACAAAAAAAAAGAAACCTGACAATGAAACTTACTTAAAAGAAATCTTTTATATAGTACATGTGGTTACACTTGAAGACACCCAAATAGATCCAATAAATCTATCATTTTGTCACAGTCTTAATATTTCATCCTCAAATGAAAATCATATGTTGCATCTCAGTGTAAAAATCATCATTCCTTACAAAGGTTTACATTTACTTCTAGCAATAATTCCAGAGGAATACATTATTATTATTTATTGTCATTGAGAATGACAATGGGAAACAGTGCTATTGTACTCTATTGCGAAACAAAGAAAAGGCAGTGACGTGGACTTGCCAGCTGTATCTGCTCTTTCAGTAATGTGCATGCTCATCCTGCAGATGACACTCACTGTCTCTTCATGGTTACTAAGCAACCAGACGCAAATATATAAAAAGTTCTGCACTAAGCATCACAAATTTATCTCAGAAAGAAAAAAGAAAGCAGATTAATCAGATGAAAGTATTAAAAGAGTCTGCAGCAGTCTGCGGCGGCACTGTAAAAAAAATAGCACGTGGCGAGCGTGTGTGTGTGTGTGTGAGTGAGTGGATGGAGTGATGTTCATACATTCACAACAAGGCAACATTTCCACCAAGGCATCTGCCTCCATTGCTTATATGTCTGTCTCGGATGATACCTCACCTCTGTGATGTCTTTCAATAAAAGAGAATCTATTTTCAAGATGTGGACTAATGCAAGCCGAGTGAGAACAACCCTCTGTGGAAAGAAAGAAAATGGTGTAATTGATGATTTTACGTGAGTCCAGGAAATTAAATGTGATGTGAATGCTAAGGGAGGCTCAATGGTAGCTACAGTTGCTGTTTGTAATCATTAAAGGGGTAGCTCTTTGCTTTCTTTGAGCTATTTATGTTTTCAGTCCATCCATCAGGGAAACCAAAAGTTTTACATTGAGACAGCTGCAAGCTACTTTACTTTGCTGGGTCAAAAATAAATAAATTAGTAGACATGTGTAATACCTGCATTGAACTGTAGTGTGATTGTTACATTGTTAACCCTTTACCACCAACATGACACAAGATGGACTGAAAGCTCCATCTTTTTAATTTAAATTTCATTATAAATTAAAAAAATCATGTAGCAGACATAGTGGTTTTAGTTCTTGATGACTAAACTGGGTTTTGGCAATGATAAAATGAAACCCAGAACCACAGGCGAGCCAAAGCAGTGTGGTCGGAAAGGACCCGACCTCTCAAGTTAAACAGAGTGAGGCAATGTGACGCTTCTTCAGCTCCAGTTGATCCTCAGAAGTCCAGACAGGTTCCGTCACACCAGATGAGCACACTGGGTCCACAGCTCCAGGACATCCAAGGTGTGAAACAGCTATGTACAGTGCATGAAAGGCAGGCATTTGTCAATAAGTATAGAGACACCACAGCGAGCTCCCCTTTTGTGTTCAGCATTTTAGGCATTCTTCTTTGGATCTAAGTAATTCTGTGTAAGTCAACAGCAGGACTGCTTCCAAACATATGTCTTGATTTTAAGAGTTGAAAAATATCAGGCATGTTGGCTCAGGGAGGTGGGTAAATGGAATGACAAAGAAGTAAAACAATAAAAAAAAAGGGAAAAAAAGTGCATGACTCAATCAGTGTGTTGCACCTGATCATCTGAGGGGTTCCAAAGGATTGTAACTGATATGAGTCCATGCACCAACTTGGTTTATTAGAAAACAGGAAAAAAAACAAAACTAAAACAGTTCCTGCGCTAGAATGTAGCAGATGAGGAGACAGGTCAAAGGTCCCAACATCAACGCTGGCAGCCACTAATGAGTCTCAGTGCCTTTATGTGTTTGGATTATTCCGAGGTGTCAATGTGTAAATGTCATGGAGGTCCTGGCTCTTCCTCTCCAGTTGAGACTTGTGGTAGCACCCGCCTCTCCGCTGCCTTCTGCCGGCTCATCGCGTTTACGCAGCTTTGTGCTGAGCTGAATGATGCACTGGTCCCAGTCCTCAGGCAGCAGAAGCATGAGGAAACCCAGGCAGATGATGAACACAGCGATCAGGCGCACTGTGTTGAAATCAATATCACATGTGTAGAGGTCCACCACTGTAAAATCATATGACATAAGCTTAATTGATGAGTAAATATTTTATCTAAACACAAAGGTCTTGAATTTGTCATGCATCAATATTCAAAGTGGACTGATCATGAATAAATTGTAGAGTTGAAACAATTTGAAATTTTAATTCCTATTTCTCTTCAGGTCTGAATGATGGCTTTGGGAACAGATTACTCTAAATAAAATATGACCAGGGCATGAAGATGAGAAGCAGCAGGAAAGACACTCACTGGCATTAACAGGAACACTCAGGACGATACCAAGAGAGATTAATGTCGGGTATGTTATTGCAATGCCAAAGTTCACCAGTATGTTGAAAGCTGGAAGAGGAAGCAAAAGCAGATTAACATCATTGTCAGTACAGTAACGTGATTCTTTAACACAGTGCTACATTATCTGTGTTTCCCACCAAAAAGCAGGCCTGCGACCCCACAGAGGAAGGCCCAGGGGATGTCCTCAGGGGAGCCGATGTGCTCCACATGTGTGACATATAAGATAACTGGAACAAAGCTGATGAATACGAAGTTGGCGCTTCCAACGATGCTGAGAAAAAGTGCAGCCTCGCCAAATTTGGCACTCCCCAGGACCATCTTGAAGAGCACCTGGGGGGTAAACAAAGAGGAGGGACATCAGTGACGGTACGAAATCTCCTTGTATCCCCCTGGGTGCAGCTCAAGAGCAACACGGCCGGTGACGCCCGTCTGTCACGTTAAAGTGCGATAAGCTTCCACAGAAGGGCAGCAACGAACACACACCCAACCTGTCAACGGTTACACATTTTTTACGGTTATATTGCTTGGTAAGGAGTATTTATTGACAGGTGTTAAGAAGATTTTATGGGCGTAACAATATTTTTGGATTGAAAGAAATACCTTGTAGAGTGCTGACATCGAGGCAGAGGCCACAACAAAAGTAATACCGATGACCGAGTGGCTGTGGAAACCATCAGCGTAGGTCATCATTACAATGCCTGCGATGGCCAAGATAGCAGCAACGATCTGCAGAGGAGGAGAGAGACAGAGGAGGGGGGGGGGGGGGGG
>BJFM01000701.1:134846-147483 GCA_016586285.1 Arothron firmamentum | reverse complement strand
GATCAGAGAAAGATGGATGGATTACATAAAGATGCCCGAGCCCTTCACAGCAGGCACGCATGACCTCCACTAGGGTTATCCACCACAAAATCAGGAGCTTTACCGGACTAAAACTGTCAGGAATTTTGTCCACGAGCGGTTTTTACTGTGTAGTCAGCACACAGAGAGTACTACATGCAGCACCTGAAAGACACGCTGAAAAATGTGAATGATAGCTATTTGAAAATATACAGTATGAATACAATGTATTGTTATGCCAATAAATATACTTTAGCATAAAAGACAGCTGTTAATAGCATTATTTCTTTAGCTCAGGATTCTGCTCTGTATGTGTTCATTAACATTCAGCGCACTACACCGACTCCACATGTACTCTGCAAATTAAAGTTTGGCACAAAAACAACAGTCAGATTCCACTGAAAACTCAGATTCGTGCAAGTGCAGGCAGCATCTTCGGTGTTGCCTTGATTGCCCGACATTGATTTTCTTGCACTGCCTTCATGTTTACAATCCAAACACGCCCACCCTCTGCCGGCCACCCCAACACCATTCCTCTGCAATTACAGTAACTTAAAAACAAACAAAAAACTCTTTCGATTCAATGTTAAGCAACCAGCAGCCAGGCCTGTCCTCTGCGCTTTATTATATTGATTCTCCTACTGTGTGTGCTTGAGCGTTTAAAACGGCGAGTGTGCTGGGGACAGAGCCCAGTGGCGCTGAGTGAATTAGCTCTGCATTAAGGAGGTGTCAGGAAGATGAATGAGCTTTATGGTTTTATATGGTCGAAGCCCTTCAAGCACCTTTGGCTAAAGTGTCTTTCTGCACTGCAGGCTGCCTGTCACTCACCTAGACATGGTCATTTCTTTTGACGGGCTGTTTGCTTACTAGGCTGGCGCCCTGCACATGTTGTTGTTTCGGTGTAAATCGTTTTGCTCACCGTGGATGCAAATGAGTGGACGCATTTGTGCCACCTTGTGTAATTACAGTGTTATTACAGCAGTAGGTACATCTGGCTTTATCTAACTCCACGTGCAAGTTGCACAAGGCTTCACTAATCATTTTGTGTACTGTGGTTGAAATTCAGCCATTCAGCAAATAATTGTTCTGCTTATGCACAAACATTCAAATGTCACTATTTAACAAGGATAATATAGCATAATATACCTCTCTCTCTCTCTCTCTCTCTCTCTCTCTCTCTCTCTCTTTCCTCCTTCATGTTCATTACAATGTATCCAAGATCCCCTGCATTGCTGCAGACATCCAAATGCTGCAATCCCCAACACTGAGAGTGTGTGTAAGACAGACAGAGAGAGAGAGAGAGAGAGAGAGAGAGAGAGAGAGAGAGAGAGAGAGAGAGAGAGAGAGAGAGAGAGAGAGAGAGAGAGAGAGAGAGAGGGAGAGAGGGAGAAATGGGGGCTGTGTTTGTAAGAGCGAGAAGAAGGATTATAGCAGCATTTGTCTCTACTGAGGCCTTTCATCACCACTAATGGGGGCGGGGAGCAGGTCTGCACATGGGAGAGATGGTGGTGGTGGTGATGGGGGTGGGGGGGTCGAGCGTGAGAGTAGGGGAAAAAAACCTGGGAATTTGTTCTGCAGATATGCAGATATGAAAGCATTTGAGGAGTCACCGTGGGAGGTGAGGAAGACAGACCTTAGTACTCCTCTGTTCGTCTCTCCTCATGCAATCGCAATCAGCAACAAAACACGGGGGCACGAAGACGCAGACACACACCGGGAGGTGCGCTTGAGTGACACGAACATCACAGGGAGGAAATGCGGCGTACACACAGGTGACGTACACCCTGGTGAGTTGTAAACACGATTCGTCAGCAAAATACTGAGGTGGCAAATGCATGGTTGAGGACCCTGAGACTTCCCTCAGGGCCGCAATGTGGAACTGCTACAGGGTCTCAAGGTCATTCTGTCTGTTAGGAAGGCGCCGCAGTGCTGTGATCCAGTGCTGGCATTACTGACCTTCCACAAGCAGAACCTGAGCTACATAAACACACAACTCATGTTCAGGATGATGTTTTTGATGGCATCATTATCAATGGCTCCAGAGCTGAAAGGGTTCTGCTACAGTAAACCTGGTTACATCTGCTCAATATTTGTCTACGGCCCATCATTGAATTTTCAATTTTACAAACACAATCCAGTCTTTGTTAAACTGTCATCAGTAATTATATCTGAAGCCTCTGTATCTCATTTCATTGTTGTTGTTTTTTTATATTACAGTCATTCGTGTTCGCCTTGTGTGTCACAGGGACAGATGGACTCACCCTGACCCCCATGAAGCGGTCTCTGAGTACAATCCAAGACAGCAGGAATACGAAGGCCTTGTTACAACAGAAGAGCGCCGACGCGTCTGTTGTGTTGATCTTCCTGAGGGCCTGCAGGTACAGGTAGTTGGTGAGGATCCACAACAGGCCAAATGGAGCTACCTTGGTGAAAAACACCCTGGGCGTCAGCCCGTCGTCCCCGAAAAAACGACAACACTCCCTGTGCAGAAACAAAAGGCAAAGCAGAGTGTTAGGATACAGATAATCTGGTCAGCATTGTGGGATGGTAATCAATCAATATTTCTAAACAAAAAAGCGACCGCTTAATGACAAATTCCTTTTGTAGTCAGCTTTGGTTTAGCAGCCTCTGCTTCATAAAAGAAAAGCTTGTTGTGCTGGAAAAACAAGTTTTGAGAAGAGAAAATTTGTCTTTTACGGTGAACCGGGTTGCAAACCACAAAGACGGCCACAAGTGTCAGGTCGACCGTTTCTCCACCGCTCCACAGGAAGAGACCAGAGAGAAACTGCTAGTGTCAGCTCTGTCTCCAGTTCTTGGCGATGTAATAAACAAAAAAGAAACGCTGTTTGTTTTTCCAATATTCAGAGCATACCTCAGCTCTGGGCTGAGCTCCAAATCTTTAAGTGGATCCCCTCAGAAATGAAGGATTACACCACAGGGGTGCAGCAGGAATGCAGGAGTCATCCTTCCCCTCTGCACCCCAGCTCAACCACCCATCCTCCGTCTGCACTTCATGGAACAGCAGTCGAGACGTTTGCAAAAAACAAGATTATGAATTCTTCGAAGGCTCTGTTGATCATATTCTGTACTTTTGCTGCAGACTATAACTAAAGATGAGAACCTGATTCTTCCAAACTAAATTAACAAGATTATATACAAGAATACACCAAAGTATACAATCTATTATGTCTAACAATTAATGTTTTCTAATTGCAGCATTTTATTCATTGCTATATATTATTTACTCTAACTGCGCAATTAGTTGTGGCATCAAAACTCCATCTATGATACTTAGCTGAGACATACTGGGTGAAACAATTCAAGAACATTCACATCCTCAGCATAATTTTCCTTCTGGGAAAACTTCAGGAGCAACATAATGGTGAGAGTGTTTGTTATGTGGCCATAAATGAGTTCTAATGTTTGCGTTACATTCTGGTCTCCCGAGGCTGCTGCTGCTAACTGCTTTTTCATGCTGCAAAGCAGTACATTGCAGCGCGAGAGGGTGGCTTTACATAAATAAACGTAGCAGCAGTGACGTTGAAAATAGCATATTTAAATGAAAAACCAGGATTAAAGCAATATTGCCTGGGGAGTATTGTCTCAGGCTGCATTCAGTGAAACTGGATCCCAAATGGTTTGTTAACGGGCTGTCCAAGATCTGTTTTTCTGACATGAACAGTACTTTTCTTTCTCCACTACAGAAATACGCAGCATTGACATTACTATTTTAACTGTAACATACAACTGCATGCTTTAACTTTTCATCAATGTAGCATCCTAATGATCTCTTTTTTTGAATCTTGAGACTTCTAAGTACGTCCCTTCTCTGTAACACTGATTTACCGTGTGTCCTTCAGCTGCAAGGACATTAACTCACCAGTCTGTACTTAATTACATTTCTCATCATCAGTCAGTCTTGTGGTCAGCTGACCTCATGAAAAAGTGGTGGTGACTGTGAAAAAGCACATCTTTGCTCAATAGGGGAGGCGTTTGTTCTGACATTTTCCTGAAGCAAAAATAAAACATTAGTGGTAACTGTTTTTGTTTTTTTTAGATCTCTTCCATGTGGATATTCAATTTGACCTTAACCCTTTCCTGCAGAGTTCTTTGCGACTGCAGACAGCTACTTATTTTGTTTGTAACGCATGGTTGTGCAGCCACCGTTGCAGACCAGCTAGTACACAGCAGATGTTTGTTGCATTATTCGTTACCCTTTGGCTGGTTGAGCTAGGTGAAAAAAAGAAAGAAAATCCTAATCAAAGATGGCTGCCAGCTCATCAGGCATGCAAAGCAGCAAAGGGAATGCCTGCCAAACCTTCTATGAAAAGAGTATTGTAGCATCGAGGAAAAAAAAAGAATAAATACAAAATTGTGATTATTTATTATATATCGTCAGGACATTGTAATTAGTCATCTGTTGACTGACTTGGACATGCATCACAGACATTCATTCTAATTGCTGTGCAATATAAAATAATTCTAACAGAGACCTTGCGAGATAATAAAGTTTGCAGTCATGGTGTGTGAAGAGATTCATGTTAGACTACTTCTGATCCACCATAAACATAACCAGATCTGATCCTAACTCTTCTTCAAGTAGCGTTGCAGTGAAAAACAGTGCAGTGGCAACCTCAGGATTTTGGAACTGGGCAGCATCCCAGATCCTCCTTCACTCACTTCTGCATTTAAAGCACGTTTAATGTCCAAACTTGCGTGTCTGATAAAGGTTACAGGTTGCCGTCCCCTCACCTGAATCTCTGTCTGGGCGACTGTCTCTCTGGGTTCTTGCACAGGTGGCCGATGTAATAGAGGGGGAAGAAGAGGCAGTTCCAGGTGGTGGCAAACCAGGTGAGGGTGAAGGGGGCGTCGAACTTTTTAAAGGTCAGCTTGGCCAGCTGTGTGAACCCTGCCCAGGAGGAGCACATGCACATCACCATGGCGACTCCCCACAGTGCTTTGCGCACCTGTACGGTTGTCACTCTGATGCAGCAGTGGAGCCTCCGTCTGCTGGAGCCGACCTCCGTTCCTGCGGCGCCGCCTGCTGATTGTGACTCTGTGGTGCCCACCGCATTCTCCCTGGTCCGGTCTTCTCCTGCAGAAGCGCACAGATGAGAATTTTATGGCCAACACATGATGATAAAATCCATTTATTTAGAACATTTCTGATAAATATGGTACACCGTGATAAGGTTGACTGTATTCCATTATCTTATCTGCTGTAAATCAGATCTTAGACCTTTTATGGCTCACGTCGTCCATGTCTTGGGTCCATTCCTGGATAAAACTAGCTTTGTCCAGAGTTCAGCTGAACTTGAAGGGAATCAATCAGACATCTGAGTTAAAAAGGAAGTGATCAAGTGTGATGGCTGCAGCCTAACAGAGGGCAAAAGAGGCAGGTCTGATATCCAATCTGAGCTGACCTCTTCTCCAGCTCAGACCGTATATACAATAATGTGTGTGGGTGTGTGTGTGTGTGAGAGAGATTGCACAGAAACATACACAGCAATGCTTCACTTTTCAATTGCTCCCGTCAAAAAGATAAGTGCCATATGTCTTCAATAATGTGTGAACTGATGCAAGAATCTGTACTTCTTCTGTCGTGCTCACACCTATGCTGCGTGTCTAAATGATTCACTTTATCCTGACCCTTCCCCCCCGTGATCAAACTCGATCACTTCGACGCCTGTGTACCCTACGATTCAATAAACAGTGGAAAGTGCAAAAGTGAACTAGCTTAAAAACCACTTTCCCGATGATATTTCCACTTGTTCACCTTCTCCACTCTCTGCAGACAACAATGTATCAATTATTCATGCAGCAGATCTTCATTCAGACAGGTTATTGGCCTCCCATTGTCTCAGTGACATTGTGTATTGAGGGATAAATTGACAGCATCTCGACAAATAAAAAAGCCCCAATTAAAACCTATGTGTGAGAAGAAGCTCAACAGCAAAACAAATAGATGCATGATTTAAGAGAGAGACCACGCTGCCGTGTTATTTGGACAGTCTAAACAGTGTTGTTGGTGCTTTGTTTTTGCTCTTTGACCTCTGAGGCAAATACAGCTGTACAATTTTACATGATCTCTGTCTGCACTGAAAACATTATTTTGTGGAAAAACACACCAAAACGAGAGACACACTCATAACTCTCAGACTTGTGTCCAAGGCTGGAATTTTCTACGCTCCAGGTCTCTTTGTCTTGTTCTCAAGGTCATCCCTTGCTTAACTATTGTCCTTCCTGAGCTTCCGTCCCACATGCTGTGGCCCTGGCCACCGCTCTGTACTGCAGCACTGTTCAATCTTCCAAATGCAGTGGTGGGCTAAAACGGCAAAAACATCCATTGAAAAACCCATTTTGCATGTTACCTCCTTGATATTTGAAGCTCCTAATAGTGGGATAGCGACTGATGCTACTACATCATATGTGATGATCCATGTGACACCTAGCTGAGCATGTTGGATGACAGGAGTAGCTGGGTGATTTAGACAGGCTCCTTCACTAATGACATGTGAAGCCGTTATTACCGTGAAGGTAGCAGTAAGTAAAGGTGTCCGTGTGCAACTGCTGAATGATTAACTGAAAGCTCCTAACCCTGTTGGAGCGTGATCAAACGTCGACACTCAAGGTCAGCCAATGATATTGAGGTGATTGCACCCAAAGTATATCAGTGTCATTTTTCCTTTTTTCATGTGTCATTAAAATCTCCTCATTTGAAGCAGATTGTGCAGCTAATTTGTCTTTTCACAGCAATGCAACATTTCTAGTAGACTAGTTGTTAATGGGAAAGGACCCCACACTGACTTTGCATATCTGACCTACATGAAGTACCTTCAGAATATCTCTACTGATGTTGAGCTTTATCAGGCTAGGAACAGGCCCCTGTTCCACTACTCCCTCCATCACAGCCCATGCTTCCCTGCTTCCAGGCAGGCTCTCCTCCCTTCCCCTGCAGACTCTGCAGTGCAGATTTCTCCCTCCGATAGCTGCAAATCCCAGCCCGTTCACACACTTCAAACAACCTGGAACTGACAGACATGTCCCTCTGCAGCTCCTGCACAGGCCACTGCCCATGCCATACTCTGATGTTTTTCTTTCTTTTTTTTATTATAAAGCCCAAGAACACACGTTTAAACCCTTTATAGTTTCTATATTCAATAGATGGATGGATGGATAGATAGATAGATAGATAGATAGATAGATAGATAGATAGATAGATAGATAGATAGATAGATAGATAGATAGATAGATAGATAGATAGATAGATAGATAGACAGAGAGACAGAGAGACACTCTCTGGGTCAAACACATATTCAAACTATATGCGGTGAACTTCTCAACTTTCAATACAGCACGGTAAATAATTAACTATCACTGATGAATAATTATTACCTCCATCAAACAAGTGTGTAAGTAACAGCGCAACCTCACTGGTGGAGGTGATACCGGAAAATCCTTCAGTGCAGCCCTGACCTTCAATAACCTTTGAACCATGTCAACATTGTCGCCTCTTTTTACAAACAATGTAGGCCTCTTCCACAATAGCATATGCAGATCACATAGAACACTGAAGGCTTGATTATGTTTTGTGTATGTTGTATGTGTGTGAAGAAAATCAATAAATCAATAAAAAACAACACTAAATCTTAGTTGAAACCCCCAATTTCAATCAGGATTTGGTCTAATGTTCCCAAATCTACTCTCAAAACTACATCTACTACCATTACCGTACTACTATTACTCTACTCTACTCTACTACTATTATTACTACAAATACTATTGCTGCTGTTGCTTCTAATTCTGCTTCTTTCTGTTTCTTGCTGTACTACCTGTACTCCGTGAACATATTATGAAGTTTCACGTGGAAATCATGCATTTCTCATCTTTTTTGAAGTGGAAATCTTAAAAAACTGGACTGCTTTGCCCTAAACACACACACAGGTTGCTGAGAAGAATGATAGTTTCATCGTGAGTAGAGAGACAGAAAGACAGACTGGCAGTGGACCGAGAGGCAGCAGGCTCTGTGTCTCTGTCAGACAGCAGGAGTCTATGGCACTTGGCTCCGACAGTTTGTTGAGGCTGACTTGTCACTCTGAGGCCTTTCAACACACCGGATCAGACTCTTCTGACAAGCCTGTCCTGCTCAGTATCACAGCAACAAGACGGCTGGAAAACACACCCGGCTGAGGTGTGGGTCCACGCTAACAGAGGGCAACGAGAAGCCCAGGAGGGCAGACAAGGGCAGGGCGACTGTTACTGATCCCATTCTTCCTAATTCCTTTCTGCTTCCACTTTAACCTCAAAGGACAACACAGCCAAATCCTCCCGGAGTTGCTGTCTGTCGCCGGCCTGACCTAGATGCTCGACTTCAACGCTCACATGAACTCCGCGGCCTGAAGAGGACGATTCAGATTGGTGTCAGGAGCAGCTTCTAAAAATGTGGATATGACATACTGTATGTTCTGTTGAATTTACCTTCTTCCTACTTTTTAGTGAAGGCAACATGATTGAGCACATACATTTTGTTCTGCTCCAAAATGTAGCTTTTGAATGCGTGTTTCAAATAAACCACCTGCCAAGATTTGGCTTTATACAGCTACTCGTCTTTGTCAGAGGGAAAGAGTTTGCAAGCATTCCTTACTGGCTGTTGCAGTGGCTTCACAACAAAGAATACAGCATGATGGACCCGTTTTCTGATCAATATTTAAAAGGTTTGGCCACAGCATAGCCATTGAAGGACACTGTCCCCAAACAGCCTTAACCTAGGTTTAGGATGTCGCTATTTCTGCATATTAAAAATACAGAAATGCAACTATTAGTCTTCTGATGTTTGCTGCATCAGATGTTACTACAACCTCTGCAGGGAGAGTAAGGGTATTTGTGATCTGGGTGTGTTAACACTCAGTCTGTGAGGCTACAGCTGAACTATCTGTTTAACTGGCTGCATTTAAGAGAGGAGACTTTCCTGCACCCTGAAGGAAGACATCAAATCCCTTTTCACAATTACACACGTGCATGTCATGATAGAGGGCACGCTCATACATGAGCAGCGAAAGAGAAAAAAAGAAAGAAGACAACCTCTAAAGAAAAAGGCTCACAATAATGTAGAGGCCACCAGTGCAGGTAAAAATATGTGTTCATCTTTGCAGTACATTTAATCCTTATATTGAAGCTGTTCAACAAATGCCTGAATGGACATTTTTCATATAAATAAGATAAATGTAAATGGACAGAAGATGGAAGATTCATCAGGTTTCTCAGGGTGCGTGAAGTAAACCGGCTATGTCAGTGTTCAACAATGAGGATGACTGTGGCTTTTGTGTTCCTCGCCCTCCACATCCGCTAATGTTAGTCTCTAAAACACAATCTCTCTACTTTCCAGGCCACATGGTTCTCTATAAATGGTGGCTTTATTAAGAGAAGGCTCACACTTGTCGTGCACACAGAACGGAACAACCAAGTTAAAATAAGCAACTTTTTATCCAGCACTTCCTGGAGGATGTATGCATACTGAAGCCCTGTTTTCTTAAAAGTTGTCTGGTCTGTTTCAAAGTGCACGATGAAGTCACATCCCCTTTAATCCCTGATGGCAGAGGAGCATTACAGACGTTCTTTAAAGATGTAACCTAGAGAGAGTCCTGAGGAGAAATCGATGGGTTTCATCCATGCGCAGCTGCAGGATGTCACAGGAAACAGGAGGGGGGGACTCCAAAAGACGGCGGTGAGGCTAATGTGTAGCTGCAGGCAGTAAATATCCAGAAATTGGCTATTGCTAAAACAATACTGTGATTATTTGTGCTGTGCTGCCTAATGATAGATTTTTTTTCATACTTGCCTCAAGTTGGCGAACGTCTTCACCCCCCCCACACATACACACACACACACACACACACACACACACACACACACACACACACACATACACACACGCACTCATTCGTCAGCATTTCCCTCAGAAAATGATGGAGTTGAAACACACTGAAATCTCAAATGTAAGAAAAGCTTAAGTCTTTTTTGTAGTCACTTCAAACGTTTGACTGTGGGAGCTGTTTCCGCCCATCCTCTGCCTCCGATATTGGCACAGTCACGGCTGCAAACGTTAACCAGACACAAGAGCGGGTTTGGGGGAAGCAAAAAACACAGAAGAACTGAAGTGAGAGGAGGAAAAAAAACTGCGGACACACTCTGACAGCTGGGTGCAGGTTGTCAGTGAGAAGAACGGAGGGTTTGTGGCTAGTGTTACATAAGCGGTAGCAGAGCCTGTGTGTTCAGTCGAACCTGAAATGGTCACATGTCCCAGAACTCCCTTTAATTATTGTGTTACCCTAATGTCATGCATGTGCGCACACAACAATCTGTTGTCTGAGAGAAGGCTTGTGTCTTTGTAATCTGTCCAGAATTCTTTCAAACAGCTTCAGTTTCTTCATTATTTTTTTTTTTTAAACTTTTCTGCCCATTCCGGCCCAAGTCTATTCCTTCTCGGGCCCAGTCATTATTTATGAGCAGTAAAGTATGTTCCAGATTTTTGTAACAGTTTTGAACTCTGAAACAGCAGGCCTGTGGGGATATTAGCTGCACATTTTCTGATTCTCTCTTCAAGCCTGAACACATATTTAGAAGTTATATAAGTTTCTATTCAATCAGCAGCTGTTTGAACAGTAATTTACTCCACAATTAATTTGCCTTTGGAGCACACAAGTGTACTAAATGCCAGGTTTAATGCTCCACATGTTTCCTGTCTCATCTCCAGGTTGCCTTTGAGATCCTTTTGAGGGACTGATTCCAAAGCCACAAATTCTTTTCTTTTTTTTTTTTCTGCACCAAGCAAGGAGGCTTTAAGCAGACCTCTGTGCAGAGAAGAGGATGCATAATGCAAAACCCTGATGAGGTGTACAGTGGAGTCCGGGGATCTACAGTATACCAGGACAAATGCTCTGCGCATACAGAGGTATCCTGACGCCGACAGGAAATGACAGTTTCCCAAATGTTCGAAGCCGTTAAAACATTCATATTAATCAGCTGTCGCGCACCCGAAGTAATCCTAAAGGGTTTTGTCCCAGTAGCTCTGGATTTCTAGCGGTGATGGAGGCGGGTGCAGGTGCGAGATGGGGAATCCCTGCTGCAGTTCAGTCCCCTTGATGCATCAGTAAATTTAGGATCAGTGGGATTCTACAGGGAAGAAAAATCAATGCGTCGATAGTAATTACAATACCAGGCGTGTGTTTGGGACTTCATCTTTGGCAGTAGAGACACTAAGAGGGGGAATTCAGTCATCCAGGGCTCTTTAGTGACGCATCCGCAGACAGATGCCGTCCAAATGTTTGCAAGGATGTTGCATCAGAGATTATCGAAAGTTGCGCGCTTGATCGGCCCCCGAGTTGCTTCACCTTCCGCGCGTTAAGTTCATCCTTTTGCAGGATGAGTGAAAGAAATATTTCAGCTGGTAGAGAGAGAGAGAGAGAGAGAGAGAGAGAGAGAGAGAGAGAGAGAGAGAGAGAGAGAGAGAGAGAGAGAGAGAGAGAGAGTGCCTACCTTCCACTTTGGTGAGGGTGAGCACCGGACTGTTGCAGGCGGACAGCGGGGCGACCCTTGCGGAGTGTTTCTTCATGATGACGAGCTCGGATGGGCTGAGCTCCGAACCGCTTCGACTACATCCCTAAAGCCGCTTTGGTGCACCTCTTGATGGGACACTTGGTGTTTCTAGAGCCGATGTCCTGCCGTCTGCCCCCGCGCATCCATCTAACTCCCTGAATGTGCGCTCTCTCTCTCTCTCTCTCTCTCTCTCTCTCTCTCTCTCTCTCTCTCTCTCTCTCTCTCTCTCTCTCTCTCTCTCTCCCCCTCTCTCTCCGTCGTGTTTCCCCCACCCCCTCCCCAACTCTGCTTTACCCAGCGCGTCCCGGCTGGTCTCTCCTCACGTACAGGTTGGGCAATTGCTGCAACTCGCCAACGTCACACATCAGGCAATACCCCCACCCCACCCCCGCCCCCGCGTCATACAGCACTAGAACCACCCTCCACCAAAGCAGGCGTGTCTGTCCTCCCCAACCTACACGTTTTACTGACT
This sequence comes from Arothron firmamentum, assembly GCA_016586285.1. Classification (NCBI taxonomy): domain Eukaryota; kingdom Metazoa; phylum Chordata; class Actinopteri; order Tetraodontiformes; family Tetraodontidae; genus Arothron; species Arothron firmamentum. The sequence continues at coordinate 135,398 of BJFM01000701.1, read as the reverse complement.
GACTTCTTGTCCTCCTCCCAACATTCCAGCAGAGTAAATGATGCACTGGCTGCTGTTACTCTCACAGGTGGTGCATCGTGAAAACAGATAAACAGTCAGGCAGAAACATGTAAAAGTGCAGGAGGATGATGTGCATGCACTCTGTCCGGCTTTTTACAGTGAGGAGGTATGGCTCAGGTCCCTTTCCTTGCTGCACTTGCAAGAAAACACAATGCTTCACCCGGGCTCCATCTCTGACAACCGGGAGAACCAGAGACCCATGTTTCTGTCAGAACCTGCTCCTGGTTGCACACACGTTGGATAAAGTGTAACTTTGTGTGTTGTGAAATAGGCGGCGTGAGCACCACGGCTGTGTTTGATTTGAAAACAGTGACAGCACACATTTGGTCAGTGACTGAAAAGGTTTTAATGAGTCTGTCACAGCTGGATGCCATCAACACTGCACAGCTCCCACCTGCCCTAGCAGTCAGAATCTGAGTACACCCTGGACAGGTCGCTAGTCCACTGCAGATCACACACACACACACACACACACACACACACACACACACA
>BJFM01000701.1:62150-134753 GCA_016586285.1 Arothron firmamentum | reverse complement strand
CACACACACACACACACACACACACACACACACACACCAACCACTTACACCTACACACCTGCAGGCATTTTGAAACATTAAATCAAACTGCTGCACATGTTTTTGGTCTGTGGGAGGAAAGTGGTGCCAAGAGAAAACCCACGCCAGCATCAAGAGAACATTCAAACCCTACCGACGAGCGCGGCGCACCCCCGGAGACTCTGCAGCAACTGTGTTCATCAGAGCTCTCCTGTCCAGACCAACTGTGAGGAAGAGCCTGACAGCCCCTCTGGGTGCGGTAAAACCCAGGCGATGACTGTCTGCAGATGCCTGAGGGAGTCTGGTTTAAATGAATAGGTTTAAGTTTTTGTGCTTTATCGGGAATTAGCAGCCCTGATTTGAGCCAAAGAGGAGACATTTTGTGAATTGCTGATGAGGACGAGCTCACCAAGGTCAAAACAATTAAAAACCTTGGTGCATGCATGTTTGTACATACTAAGAATTTTTTTCTTTCTTGAAAGGGAAATATTCCCATTGATGTGACATGAGAATATCCCACACATTGCACTCATAAATCTATTTATAAAGAAATGACTCACCGTGTAAATGATTCTTATTTGTCCTTGTTTTCTGCTTCAGACAGAAGATAGACATTATACATAAACCTTTCTAAAGAAAATCACAGTGAATAAAAGGAATTAATATCAAAATGTATTTAGTTTATTTATATGATATAAATATCAGTTGTTGTTTTTTCCTGTACATTTGGATGCCACACCTTTCCTGGTGTCCGTCTGAGTGGCAGACGGACCTTCTGTCACAGCCGGGGTGTTTTGCAGTGTCATGCAGCCCCTATGTTTGCAGCGTTGTCACTTCATATTGTCCCGGGAGGAGTGTTGAAATGGTAACATTTAGACGCTCATCCATGTGGAGAGTGAGTTGGCAAAAGCTGTCCTGTGACACGTGTCTGTCAGCTTTTTCCGGTAGAAAAGCAGCTTCAGAGATGCACCAGACACGTTCACGTCACTGTTCTACACGCCTTTTTACCTCTGACCAGCTGTGATGCAGAAGAATGGTTTCTGTTCAGTATTGATCTGAACGCCTCTGTATTCCCATGACCACGCAGTAATGTCTTTAAAGACATAAATGTGTGTGTCTGCAGCAGCTCTGCATGAGTCTGTAGAAGCCTCTGAGTGTGAGCACGCCTCAAGGAAGCAGCGCTGAATAATTCACTGCTCCTACTCTACCTCTGACTCAAGAAAAGAATCCCCTGCCCAGCCTAACTAGGACAGGGAATGCTAAAAAAGCACTCTGCCCAGGCCCCTTCTGTCATCCCTCAGCAGTTGGATCTGCTATTCCATGATTTCCAGGGCTCAGGGTGCACAGCTATGACTGATCAACAATATTAATCAAGTCACCTGTGAATTATGTTTTTTTGTTTTTTTTTATCTTACTTGCAGCTTTTGCAGCTGTCTCGTGCACACATGCTTTTACTGACAGGAGGTGGAAGGGAGGTTGAAATAGGTGGAGTGGGTGAGATCATGAAAAGATCCCAGTCAGTGACTCAGAGACTTTTATCTGCCAGCACGGAGGAGGATCAAACCAATCCGCGCTCCGATGCGAGCCATGAAAACTGTCACGAGCACGCGTTCCTGTACTGTTTTATGAATACGGACCAGTGTGCATGAGCTGTATGAAAAGTGTAAAAGGGTTCCTTGCAGCAGCAGCTTAGCTTTTTGAATTAACCTTTCTAGAGACCAGGATGAGAGGCATCCATGCCTCCATGTACAGTGGAAGGAGCTAGTGTACACCAGGAAAAGCTCGTACTTTCTAAAATGTGTTTTCATGCTGAATAAGGAGAAATAATTTAGTTACCATTTATTCTCTTCTTTCAGGGCATATGCTGTATATTTAACTGCACCAGAGAGGAAAATATTACTAATGGAGACTGAACAAGCTGATCGGCTTATAAAAGGCTTTAATTGTTTTGCCATACAAGAGCTGCAAATTTGCTAAGCAAATGTCAAAATGTTCCTCTACTTCAACAGGAAAATTAAAATGATTTAGAAATACCCACACATTTCTTAATAAGTGAATAGTTTAATATAACTGTGATACTTAGGCCATGTGGAGATGAAACCCAGCAGAATAAGATGGATAGGAGGGGGTAACATTATGCATAAAGTTGGTTTAGCTGCAAATCAGCCTGGACACTTGTTTCCCAGATCACAGTTTTAACGATGGTTAAAAACAGGTGAGCTCACCTAAATCAACAGTGTGAATGTGAATACAGGTGCACCAGTGATGGAAATCTTCTCTTTTTACCTGAACTCATCTGTTATAGGCACTTCTAGTCTGATTTAACAGCTGATCTAGATTAATATTTATTGGTCATTGGTTGTATATTGATCGTAAGTCTGCCTTCAAAAGCTTTAAGTTGCTTAATTTAACTGGGACTTTTCTCTTTGTTTTTCTATGTTTACACAAGAAACTCGACTGAATTGTTTGGTTTATGCAAACACTTCTCATATCTGTGAAGTGATCTTTTCTAACGAGGCTGTGCAGTGTCAACAATATTCTGATATAGTTCAGTTAGTTTTAATTTCACAATAAATATTAATGATGGTGGATGATATTTATACCTCAAATATGAGCAGTGTTCTCTTTAAATCAAAATTTTCAAAATTTTTTCATCGTTTCCCTCCAGGTCACCTCTGTGTCTTGTTCGCGATAAAAAGCAGGCAGTGGAGTCGTAGACGGGAGTGACAAAGCAAGATAGGGGCTGGGCAAGTCGTGCCACCGACTTTTAATAAGAGCTTGTTTCAAGAACTAAAAAGGTCAAGTCGAATTAACTTTCCTGGGTCTGGCGCATCTTCGGAGCATCAGCTCCTGTGTGTGGAGGCCTTCAGCTGTCAAGGGGCTGCGTCTAGCAACATCTTCGGGATTAATGGCCTCAGCAGGTTCCCTCGAGTATGTGAGGCAGAGAACAGTCCCAGAACACTTTACCCATTAGAGAGCTACAGTATATTGCAGTCTAAACTGCCACTGACTTTCCAGCGGTACATTAAATCTTTCACAGCGCAACGAATATTTAAAGCTCTTCTGTAAGTCGACTTTTTAAATATGCATTTCATTTTGCTTCCATCGTAGATGCAAAGATAAAGAAGATGTTTGTTGTAGCAGCAAAATATGCCCGTTTAGGAGGCTGGCATCAAGACACATCTGAGATTTCTGCTTAAATCATTTGCCAGCTGTACACCAGCTCCCCTCCACACATTTGCAGACAAATCAGCAGAGCGACTGAGAGTGTTTGAGAGTTAACCCAAAAGCTACATTCAGCCCAGCTGCAGTCAGTAATTGATCTCAGGTGGTAATGTGCTGAAATAATTGTGATTATCTCGCTTTATTTTTGTGATTGACACTTTTGCAAAGGCGTGAGCCTCTAATAACTTGAAACCCTTCTGCATGAATCTGCAGTTCAGAGCTTCATCATGTGGTTGGCCCCTAGGTTCCAGGTCCAAAAAAATTCCTTATGAACAGACATTGCTTCCATCCAATTTTGCCCACTGTGCGTATCACAAAAACGCGATTAGTGTCTGCATTATCATTGAATGTGAATATAATTAATATACTTCTTTTGATCTCAAAACATTTTTAGAACTTGTGTCTTCTTGTACGACTCCACTTGGTGACATTGGTTAAAAACTCAACTCCTTATCTCGGGATTGAAATATTCCCTATACATTTTCCCACAGTGAGAATTATCAGTCAGCAAGCGCTCCCTCTGCTGTCGATCTGTATCACTACTATCTTTTATGCACAACTTGCCATCCATGTACTAGTTCAAAGTTATGGTATCATTTTCATCTGCAGAGGGTTTGAGTTTACATCTGATATATTTTTAAAAGTCAGAAATGTCTGTGTACCTCAAATGCATCTCATGTTTCGCTGTAGTTCTGCATATACAAACTGCACTTATCTTGCTGCAGCTGCATGTTTTTAGTTGTCAAGTTTAGACCTTAACTACAATTTTTTCCCCCAATCAGTATCATATTTTCTGTGTCACGTTGCTGCTGGTGACACAGGATGCTGACATTGCATTAGCACAGTTGTACCTGAAGGGGGCACTATGACTACATGTACTCTGGTGAGGATAATTTGAAAACATGGTTAGACCTGAACTGATGCAAAAAGCTGCATGCCAGCAATAAAATCGTGGGATATACGTGGAAAGTACAAATTTATACAACCAACTCCAAAAACACTCCACAGTATCCACTATCATACAATTACAACCATTGCATATCCTTTCAAAATACTGTACAATAACTGCTAATCAAATATATAATCACATTTGTATGTATAATTAATATGTGTAATTAATTGACATTTCATTCAAAATAAGTATTAATTTTACTACATAATTTTATATACTTCATACGTGAATATATCTACATTTAATTACACTATTTTTCATAATTACAATTTGCTGTGCTTACACATGACTTTCATGTGTTTGAACAACACTGATATTACACAACAGGAGTAAATATTTACATTTATTAAAATTTCATTCACCCTTGTATATATTTTTGGTTCTTTGGTGAGTATGTTCATTTAAAATAACTTCAATTCCTGGTGTTCATTGTGTAATACCTGTTTTATGTTGACAGTTCTGTGGGTTATTTCTGAATGAGACTTCAAACATAACGGGCGTTTTTAGAAAGGCCTATTTCTTCTGTATCTCAGACTGGATATATGACAGTAGCAAAGCAGGCTATTGACTAAAGTAACAGCGTCAAAGCAATATGAACGCTAGCTTGAATTTTTAATATACCTGTGAAGATCCATAAAGGGGGAAATGTTTTCTGTCCCGATACCTTATGAACAACTTGCAGCAGCAATGAGAGATACTTTGACTCGTACAGCAATGCAAGGGATGCGAACTGTGATATTAAGTTTGCGACAGCCTTGCTCTCTCAGACCTGTTCTGCAGCAGTTTGTTTAGTGGCTTAAACCGCTAATAATAAGAGCTCAGGCCCAGAATCCTGAAACTAATCTCCGTTGTGTCACCAGTGAGTGAGCTTCAGTTTTTACAGGGGTGTGGAAATGTTGCACACACACACACGCACGCACGCACGCACGCACGCACGCACGCACGCACACACACACAATCACCTGTGATTTTCTGCGTAATTATGCAGCAATTCGTTGAAATGAATGAATTCGCTTAAGCGTAATTGAGCCTGATGTTTGGATGAAAAATTAGGCATCAGTCTCCACATTTAGTGGTAAATAATTCAAAGCAGGGGAACAGAATCCAACACCGGCAGATACTGGATACATTTGACAGATCCAGCATCAACAATATGGACGTGTTGGTGAATGCAGCGCAGAGGGAGGCTCATTTGGCCCTGAATAATCCCGCCATTGCTTCAGAGCTATCTTTGAAGTGCTCAGATCGAAGGAAGGGGCCGGGCAGAGTGCTTTCAAGGTAGATGAAACCAGTTTCTGATCATTCGTGATTCCTGTCTTACTAATGACGTGTGCAGCAGGTGTTTGGAGGCCATTCAGAGGGCCGGGGGGCAGGCCATGGACGTACTGTCAAGAGAGCAAAACTATTACTCTCACAATGCCACCTTCCTGTCCAAGTTTTAGTTCTCAAAGCAGTATTCATAAGACTTGGGTGGCTTTGTTTGTTAATTAGATGGTTAATGAGTGACCATCTGTTGATTAGGCTGACAAATATGCAGCTATTTATGATTCAGATAAGATAAAAGTGGTGTTTTATGCAACAAGGCCAGCAAATGGCAACACTTTCCCACGTAATTACAGTAAAAGTGTGCAGGTGCTGTTATGCATGATGTGTTGATCTTCTGTCACAGCAAATGGATTTTCAAAGCTGCATCCTTTTACAGTTTTTAAAGCTTTTAAATGCTTATTCAATTTTCCTTCTTTTTTTCAAACTCTAAAACAACTCTGTCAGAGCACTTATCCTTAAGTGCAGAGCTATTAGGTGTTTTAAGTACTTGGACAAATGGAGGTCTGTGCATTGGCTTGATTTAAACAAGCAGTGCGATTAAGTGATTGTTCTGTACACGTAGTGGGCTGAGCGAGCAGACCAGTCAGCTCCCTTCGGGGGAGAGGAGGTCCAGGCCTCCCTGGCGCCTTCTGCACTCCCCCATTGGCTGTCAGCTCTCATCCATGTCTAGAGCCAACTTAATTGCCTGATTTCCTGACCCCACGATGAATACTTTAAATGCTAGGGGCTGGGGGTAAGAATAATGACTTACAGTGACATCCACTGGGAGGGCTTGTTCCCTCGGCTGTTATAACTCTCGCCAGGTCCCCCTTTTGCAGACTTCTTGAGTAACAGTTCTACCCATTACAAATGCAAGATGGAGCAACATGAGAAAACAGTGACACTCGTGTTCTGTTGTGCAAATGTAAAGCTTTTGTTGTGTTCAACAGTTGCTGAGTGGCTTTAAAGGAATCCTGATCTCTGACAGGACAAATAAAAGCTCATCATGGGAGCTGTTTGGGCTCACACTGCTGCTCACTGGTAATGAAATCTCCATGCTCATTGGTGAGATAGTGGGATTCATTCATCTCTTCAGGGCTAAGACGGGTAGGTACTAACAATAGCAGCTATTAGTCAAAATAACAATTAAATAATAATTCAACAAACATGGAAATTTATAGTGTAGCACAGTGTTTTCACTGAGGACCACTACACTTAAACATTTTCCCAGCTCTCAAACAATCAGCAGGGATGGTTTTTCTAATACAGAGACTCTGAGAAGCTGGACTCTCACAGTTGATGGGCCCAAGGCAGTACGGGAGTCTGTCATCTTGAAATAGACTTATCCATTTGATTTCCCTCTGAGCTCCATTCCCACGGACAGCAGAGCTAGCGTGGTTATTACGACCTCTCCGATCAAACCTCTTGCCCTCAGCTGCTTGTGTGTACACAGACTCCATCAATGGGACAAATTGGCTACTTAGTGGAGTCACTGATCCATGTAATAAGTGTAAAAGAACTGGTTTTATGTGATGTTATAGAGCTCAATGGGAGAAGCGAGTGCTAAGAGATTTCTGTAATGAAGCAAGCATGCATTTTCAAAATAGGCTATAGGAGACTGAATTGTGTTCTAGGCATTTTCTCATAATTATTACTTTTTTTTTTTTTTTAATACAAAAGCACTACTTGATTATGTCAAGATAGGTGTACTCCTCCTCCTGCTTCTGTTTTAGATCTTTCATCCTGGAATCCTTTGGGAGACCATTTACAGCCAAAGTTAAAGAAGATGGCTCCCATTCTCGGTTGTTTTTACACAGCTGGAGGAGGAATTGGCAGCTCGGTGTTCATAAATAGGGTTTTGGCAATAGCTACTGGTTGTAAATAAGACTAAAATAAAGTCCGGTTTTAGGGGCTTGTTCAGTGATGATGGTGTGGATTGTGAGGATGCTTTCCGGGCCTGGTGACAGCGCATCAAGAGAAATTTAAATGGTAGAACCATCAAGAATTGTACTATCATCTCTCCCTTCTGGTTTGTTCCAGGCTGCACCATCACAAACCCCAAAATCATGCTCCTTTTGTTTCTTCCCTTTTTTTCAGTGAAATGAAATATGATTTGTAAATCTCCGAGGAAAATCTAAGGGTTGAGTCTGATCTTCATTCGACATGCACGGGCGCTTCGTTTGTTTGTCTCTCATCCCAGCCAACAGAAACCATCTCCAAATTAATCTCAAGGAGCACATCCTGAGCTCATTAGGGGATTTTCTGTAGTGCTGGAAGACATATTTGCACGCTGCTTCTCTCTGCCACATCCCTACCTGATTTTCCCTTGAAAAGGAAAGCGACTGCAGATTGGAGGTAAACAGTGACCGAGAGGATGAGCGGATCAAGGAGGCTGGCTTTCGTTATCTTAGAAACAGTCAGTCACACATACATTAGACATACCTGTGAGACAAACGAAAACTGACAAACTAAACAATGAAGAGGGGAGTTGGGGGCAGGTGATGCAATACAGTGAAAAGAGGATATTAATAATTAATCAATAAAAAGCCTCAGGATAATAGGATTTTTTTAAACAGACATGCTGATGTGGTAACGACACGTGACTGTAATTTGGTCCGTGTCAATATGTCAATATGAAATTTGCCTCCAAGATCAGCCTTGTTGGCTATAAAATTAAACAGATGAGTTGAAATTTACTAAAACACTGAGTTGGTCAATGACCACAGCCATTCAGTATGTAGACAGTTTATTTTTGGTGATCAGATTAAGCACTTAGCAAATCGTGTTCTGCTGCTTCTTTATTAACTGACAAACAACCTGTCTGTAACTGTTGAATTCTGCAGAAGCTCTTGCTTCATTAGGCAGCGGGTTAGCTGTCAGTGATGTGCAAGAGTAGATCCCACAGTGTTTGGAGAACCCCAGGGATTGTCAATATGGGATAAGCAAAAACTAAGACTCATGTGTGAGAGATTTAGAGATTTCTCTTGCTGTCTCTGCAAGTCGGACAAGTAATTTATCTCCCAATTTTAGTTTCCTTTGTTACATAAATTTTGTTTTTCTGTCTGCCTGAACAAAAAAAATGTATAAAGTTTTGCAGTTTAGCAAGAGTTAAACTAATTAAAGAACTGGGTTTCAGTGACATAAGCTAAAATCAATCAGTCTTCTTCTATTGAAGCCTTCTAATTAGTTCCACAAAACCAATTTACACTCTGATCCCCTGTTGTTCTGTGACCAAACAGAGACAATGATGTGCTGCATGCGGCCACAGAAGACCCTGGAATTAATTACAGAGAGGCAGGGGTCATCACTTCATGACTTATAATTAAGAGCGGATAAAAGAGGAGTTGGGAATAAGGGACGGACAGGTCTGAGCATGGATGTGTATGGACTTCCATTAGACAACACGAGCACCTAGTGTAAGTAAGTAAATTCAGATTAAAATACCATTTATTAACAAACGTTTAGATCTTTTACGGCTCCATGAATGCGAACCACGTATGATGAAAGCAAACTGCCCCTGTGTGGCATATACAGAGCTCTTTAATAAAATACCCCTTATTGATAAAACAGAAATCAAATTGAACAAGCAGCTGACAAAGAAGGCAAGACTTCATAGAGGTGGCAGAAGTGACTCACAGCTCTTCAAGCCTATTGGGCCCGAGCAGGACTTCAGGAGCAGGTGGGTACTCATATGCATCCTTCTCAATAATAAATGGGCTCTTACATAACGGAAGCCGCTATGGTTTGTGTGTGTGTGGTTGTGTGTGTGTGTGTGTGTGTGTGTGTGTGTGTGTGTGTGTGTGTGTGTGTGTAGGATGTGCTTCCACCCATGACAATATCATTAAGTATGCAGATGACACGACCAGGGGAGAGGAAAGGAGGAAGGAGGGAAATGGTCCACTTTTGTCCACAAGCAGAGGGAGTCCCCCATCTCTGCAGCCTTTAACATCAAGGGGACGGAGGTGGAGCAGACTGTAAGTCACAAGTTTCTTGACCCTTCAGAAACTCAGCGGGGCCAAAATGCCGCTGCTACAACTGTGAAAAGAGCTTAGCAAAGGCCGATCTTCATGAAGCTGCTCAAAATGGCCAAACCCAAATGCCAACGGCTCACCCAGGCCTGCAGGACTTGCAGATAACATCCTTTGCAGTGGAATCACAGCGTGGTGCAGTAATATCACCCTGTGTGAGAGGAAATCGCTATGGGTCATCAAGACTGCAGAGAGGAGCATCAGCTCTGACAATGTATATACTGACCACTTTGGTAGATAAGCACAGTGTATCCTGAGGGACAAACACCCTGCAGTCCATCCCCTGTTCCAATGGGAATGAGCTGGAAGATGCAATCCCAAGACCTCACTGGCCTGTGAGTATCAGCAAGAATGTCTTTGGCAAATGGCAAAGAAATTCTCTTCAATTGTATTGTATTCGCTAGATTATGGCTGGTATCGGCGTTCCATCACAAAAACTTTCTAAAATAAACAGAAACCGACAAACTGGTTACCAATAATTTACACACATGTTATGGCTCCCTCAAAGTACTGTTAAACTTTCCCCGATATTGCAAAAAAGAAGGATGGTGCTCTTCTGTTGACTACCAGAAGGATAAATGCTTATTGATGCATAAATTTTCCATAAACTTGCATGCCACCGTCAGATAACCCAGTTATATTTAACATTAAACGCATCATGAGAAAGCCCCATGGGAATAAGATTTCATTGCTGCGTTGTTTGTTATGCATATTATTTAAATGTGAAGAAAGTCAAGTGTTAAAAAAAGAAAGACTGCAGGGTATAACTTAATGTTTATATTAATCCTGAACTGCGGCATGCTCCATTTTTCTCACCCCCACTCACTTTGTTAATGATGTCGCACAGAGGACAAAAAATGCCGTGCCTGTTAAAAATGAACAAATTAATTTGGTCCTCTGTGCAGTGACAAATGGACGCCTGAAAGACCTGTAATGTTGTTTAGGCATCGTGAGCATGGGAAGTCCGTACGCTGGCTCCTCTGCTCCCACTGAGTTAAAAGGAGCCATTCTTGTCATTCACCACCATCTGTCCATATCTTGCCTGCCCCTTCCAGCTGTTCTACTACTACCAGCACTGGGCTGCTACAACCTGCTCCTGTAGCGTCTCATCTGATGTCCAAAGCTCGAGCTTGAAATAGATTTTGACCTCATTTTGTGCCTCGCGGCACTCTAAATTTGCAGCAGCAGAGGGGACATTTGTGATGGATCATTGTACCAGAGAAATAGTCTGTTTGTGAGGATGAAGTTTTGAAATATACAGGAAAGGCAAAAGCGAACCTTCAGAGCTTTATTAATGTGCAATGCTGGAAGATCCTGCAAGATCTTGAGCAGGGTCGTACTTTTTTAAAGAATAGTAAAGCCCATATTTTGTGATTAACTCAAAAATACAAGCCCTGAATCATAATATCAACCATTTTCACATTTACCCCTATCTTTTAATTGTTAATCAACCAAAACAAGGGGAAAGGTGAATAAACAGGATTCAGTAAAGTATCTAAAAGTTCCATTAAAGACAACCGTCTAAGGAAGTCCTGGTTTAGAGCCCAAATGCAGTCAGACTTATTTATTACAACATGTGAGACAATATGCTGCATGTTTTATTACACTAACTTCTGCAGGAATAACTACAGGAGAGGACATGAATTCCTGCAGCACCTCCAGGGTCTTATAGTCTTCTGTTCTGATAAGTGCAGATATCCCACATACATAATTAAGAACTCACATGTACGTCACATGGGATGAATGAGATAAATACTTTAAAGTCATGATTCTGCTTTGACTTTGCATGTGAAGATACAGGGGTCCATTACAGCAGCCTGCATGTTTATGTGACTCCAGCAGCCTCACATCTAAAATCTACAGCTGCCCTGCAAGTCACAAAGCTGATTGTGCGCTTTCATCCCCAGCATGAGTCACAGCTAATGACCAGCTCCACTCTCCCTTCTCTGGCTCTTGTGTGAAATGGCACACAGAAGGATCAGTGGTAAATGACACGTACAGGCCTCTCTTTGCACTCCACAAAACGCAGCCTCCCACTTCCTCTGAAAGTGGCTGCCATCAACTTTAGCTGTCCACTCTGCAACCATTAACCAAACATTATATTGCCAGTGGATCCAGATTCACCAGGTCATGTGTGTTGCTGGGAGTTGTGGACTGTATAACATAAACTAGGCAGTTATGGCCCTAAAAGAATATCTGGATTCTTTTATTTTTTATGAAAATAAACAGTCTGAAAATGTCAAGCCTACACAGACATGTTAGCATGATTTACAAGCAACATTACAGCTGCACTACTGGTACAACAATTGAAAACTAATTTTAGGATGCATTTGCCTCCAGGCCATTTGACGCAATACACCAAAATTGTCATAATTACACCTTTTCTCAGGAAGTTATGTGTTCCAGCTGTTTTTTCAATCAGGTTGAAAAAAGTTCTCAAGAAAGATGATGAATGGAAACATTAAAAATGTAGACATTTTGTCACTTAATGAATTTAAACTTTATGTCAACAACATTTAGTGATAACCATGATCTTCCAGCAGTCGCTGCTTTTAGACAAGCTTCCTAATTAAATAAACATACTGTATAAATACTGCTGTGTGAGTCAGATAATAAAAGAAATCTGTATTTTAATATACTGTTTTCTCCTACTGTCACAGCATCACGAGCTGTACAAAAGGGAGTTAGTACAATTTACAACAGAGCCGCTGCCCTGTGAAGCATGCCCTGTTCAGATGTTACGTATAGGCCTATGAATTCTGAAACAGCCTTGCAGCTCTTAAATATTGCAGTGGTTCATATGAAATTTGCAAAAATTTCCACCATCTACCAGCTGAAAGAACGTCAGCCACATCAAACTCGTCAAGCCAATGCAGCCATAATAACCGAGCAGAAGCCCGACAAAACTGCCACAGCAATGGCAAAGCTTGTAGATGAAGCCACAGAGCCTGCGTGGCACAATTCAGCCCGAATCAGCAACCACTCTGTAACATTTTCAGGCAGATGCCTTTATTTTGTGGGTTTTTAGCTCTGTTTCCTGTTTTGTTGCTGTGTGCTTTTCTTTTCTCGGACTAATTGGCGCACACCTGAATCTAATGTAATCAGTGTCCTATTTAAGGCCGAGTTCCTCAGGCTCCAGTTGCTAGAATGTTTGTTTTCCAGCCATTTCCTCTGTGCTTCCCTGTGAGTTTCCTCCAATTTGTTTCTTTGTGCTCCCTGTAGTTTTATCTCCTTGTGGCTCTTGGTTTTTTGTTTGTATTCCGAAGTAATTAGTTAATCTAGCACTTTTAGTTTTCTTTTCTTGTAAAACATTTTCCTAGTGCGTCTAGTGATTTTTTAGTTCATTTCTCTAGCCATTTTTTAGCCAGTAAAGACTATGTTACTGCAACTGTTGGGACTTCTGCTTCCACTTGTGGGTCCGGACTCTGTTCCACTCATGATACGCTCTGACATTTGTTTAAATGCACTGAATCGACAGAGGAAAGGGAGATAAAAGATGAGAACAATCTGGCAAAGTTTGGTGCAAATGATTCAACTGCTCCCACCAATGTCTTTGACTCTGAGCTCAGCCAGCTCCAGTGAGGCATCACCCTCCTCTGTCTGCTGCAACCAACACCAGCACTGGTGCCTCGGCAACCACAGCAAGCCCAACTATCAGGAGAGGGAAGAAATGCAAATGAGAAGTTGCAACTGGCTGTGTGCACCCCTGCTTTCTTTCGTAGCTGAGCCCTTGCACGAGCCAGGTTCATATGTAGACATTGAGAAATAGACAGACGATGCTGTAAATCTCGAGATGTCTGATGAAATGAACAGTCTGTAATTTCTTACAAGGCCTTTTCCTTGGCTTCATGGCATGGATTTTAATACTGTATTTTGCACTTTGCACATATTAATCAATAAATTCAGCTCCCCTGCTGAAAAAGGTTTTTTTTGCAGGTTTTTATGCCCCCTCTTTTTAATAGTATGCCGGCACTGATATTACATTACATTATATATTGCATACCAGTATATAGGGCAGGGTTCATATGACCAATACACACATCCTCACTCATTTACTTTTTAAAAAAACTTTTCCCAGTAACATTTTGCTCCATCCACACACCCACACAAAGCAACAAGCTCCGTGTATGTGAAGTGACTCACTGGTGTGGCTCGCCCTCCAAGGCTGGTATCCATAATAGCCCGTGATTCTCAATATCCGCTCCTCTATGGACGCGCTGTTGATGTCCTCGACTGAGCGAGAGGACTTTAGGTCCTCCTTGATGGCCTCGTCGACCACCAGGTACTTCAGCTGTCTGAGTTGCGGGCTAATGTCGGAAAGCCTTCTCGGGCTCACGTCTGGTGACTTGCGCATCCCGCTGGGAAGAGGGAACAAAGACAAAGTGCTTGGCAAAGGATGAGGGGAGCTTGTGTAAACCTTTTGGATGACTCGATTAGACAGGGCTCCTCCTTGGCTAAAACGAGAGACTTATAGCTGAATGCTCTGCTGAGGCGCACGTCCAGGGGCCCTGCAGCGCCTCTCTTATACAGTACAGAAATCATCATCCTTCATTGGCCCCGTGTCCGCACAACAGCACCGTGAGAGACACTGAGTGAAAGTGACTGACCCAGCAATCGTCGTAGAGCCTGCAATGTACTGTGCAACTCATATTAAATGTTAATGGGGGTGTGAAACCAATTAATCTATCATGACGGAGAAGGAACACTTGTGACAGCTCAGGCTTCCACGTAAAAGCAGTGGAACACACAACTGCGCATTATCAAACATAAATACTGGTTTTGAGCCCTGCATTATAAAGAAATAGAAAATTATACCTTTAAATGCTTCACTGGTCCTTAAGTTGTTAAGAAACATGTGAAGACGGTGCGCTGTATGGCACAAGCAGCGGTGCGTAAAATTATTGATTCTACGTCCATTTACAGCACTTCAAAGCACTTACTACATAGGCGGTAAGATTTAGGTAAATGTATAGCAAATACACATAATGCATCGTTTGAAATCCACTATGTCAATATTTCTACAGGGCTGGTGTTTAAAATTGTTTTAGCTTAACGACGCATCATTGAAATCGAATGCGCAACAAGTGTCTGCGTCCTGCTGCGCGCTTGCTACATTTCTAAAAGTTTTAATGTCTTACATCGGCATCAGCGTAGTCGGAGGTCCAAGGTAGCACATACAGTCCCTGTGGGGTCGTCCGACCCGGTCCCACGCCTTGCCTTTTCCAGCAGCATACATCCTCAAGGCCACTAATCAAGGCTGTTGGCGGACATCTAAAACCAAACCAAGCCCGACGAGGGAACAAACATCATAATCCTGCTTCTATTGACGCTCCTAAACATATGCCTGAAAGCTGCTGAGCGCCGATCCTGTCGTGTCCTCAAAGCTATTGGGTCCTGGAAGCATTGCGACAGCGCCATCTACTGGATTCACAAAGTACAAGATACATCCACAACCTCAGCCGCGTCTATCGGAGTATTCTCACATTTAGTTCTTCCAACAGACTTGAATATGCACGTAAAACTGATTTTCCCCCATTACCTTTCCTTTAATGTTGTTCTTCACAAGTATCTTCACTTAACTGACCCTGTCCTTTTTATCTGATCTAATTTTCTCTTTTATTTATGTGGATGTAAAGGTATCATTACCCTTTAAAACTAATAACAGTCATGCTTTCTTGCCTGCAAACGGTCACATTCTGAGAAGCACAGGTTTATGTGGCTACAGATGAAGAATCTTTGTAAACTTGTGATTTTTTTTTTAAAGATTTTCTTTTTAACCAAGAGTGTGGTTGCATCAGGCTGCATTGAACAAAATATCCTGAAACATAAAACACTGATGATGTGAAGAATTCATGTTAAACTCCACATGTGGAATATTTTTATTTTCTAACATCTTTTGTGTGTCACAACAAAGAGAATAATGATAATAGCTGATCCACATCCCTGATTGTCCTTTGTTTGTACAGAATGAATATTGACAGCTCAAGACCGCTATATTTATTCCACTCTTGTTATACAACACTGGAGGGGTGCTATCCAATGTCTTTTATCACTATAGATTTTTCAGAAATTTACAGGCCACTGGGGTCTGCTTTGTTCTATTGTTCATGCTCTACAAGCAACATTTCTTGGCAAATGAAAGGGCCTTTTCTTATACAGACAGAGCAAAAGAAATTACATTATTCAAAGACAATTTAGGAGTTTGCATGTAAATAGTCACAGTTGTGCCCCCAATGGAGTCATTATTTTTCACAAGCAGTGATTATTAGGAAATTAATCTGTAGTAACTTTCTGCTGCTTGATGAAATGTTTTGCATAAAGTAACTCTAAAAGAAAAGGCAATTCCATCATTTAATGTAAATGGAACTTTACCTGGTATGAAAATGGCCCTACTGTCCGCAGGTCACAGCTCTGTGGTCCACTCGCTTGTGTCTTTACCCAGTGAGGTCCTCACTGCACTGAGTAGCGCAAAGTATCACCAACTCTTTTTTTTTAAGTGCAGCTTTTTTGCATCGATTGATACCTCACCACAGCTCTGTCCACTGTGTGGGTTTTGGGTGGGCTGCTTACTCAAGCAAGAAAGTGGAGTCATGGTCATCAATAAGTGGGTCAGCACCTCCTATTGACAGTCTCAGGGAGCAGAGGATCAAGTTCACCTTGCAAAATGCACTCTCAACTTCAGAGCTCAGCCAAAGTCTGATCAATTCTCACCCCTCGACCTTCTTCTCTGCCAAAATTCAAGGAACATCGACACCTTCCCTTTGAGGCGCAGCCCATAAATATCTGATAGAAGTCATCCGGTGCCAACCAGTGCACTAAGAGCAGCTTAATTGGTGCTCCAGATTACAGTGCACAGCACCGATTTCTAAATACGGATCCTTATGGAACAGGAGCCTAAAGCCAAAAGGCCAAAATCTACAAATCCACACGGTGAGAATCATTCAGATTTAGTTTCACATGCAAATATCAAGAAAGTGACAAAAGTTCTTTTATTGTTGCTTCATTTCCAGCGAATGTGCCTGACTGAGTGTTTTATTTTCACAGGAAGACTAATGGCTGAGGAGGATTCAGCTCCAATACTTGTCTGAGTCATTCCAGGGTGCCAGCACTCGCTCCCAGCTGATGCAAAACAAGCTGCAGTTTATGACAGCTGCTGGTATTAAGCACCAAATCACAGCTAAATGACATGGAACCATTATTGTTCTCAGTCATAATTCACCTTATCTAATTTGTAACTGGGTGGATTTTTCTAACTGACCTTATTCTGGGGTTATTTGGATTGAAAAAGCTTTCATGCTCCCTGGAACCACCTGAAAAAAAAAGCCAGCAATGTTAATACTCTTGCAACTGTTTTAGTCTCTGTCATTTTTAAAAATTTATCCTGCGGTGTTCATATGGTTTGAAAGAGTATTATGTAAATACCCACTCCTCCCACCATCAATATTTGATGCAGCTTGCGGCCTGGAAACAGTGCGACAAACTTCTGCTGATTGGCCAGAGAAGCAAAACTACGAGCCAGTAAAATAAGCCACTTTCATCCCTCAGTACAGTAGATTTAGTTACAACACCTTGAAATTCTCCCGACTCAGTGTTTGAATGGTTTTTGCAATTGCGTATTCCAGTGTAAGGGACATTTCATGGTTAGAACCTGGAGAGGAGTGCTTCCAGTCTTCTTCATACACTGAAATGTGGTTTCACCCAAGAGGAACACTAACCTTTATGGAAGCAGCGACCTGCAGTCCCGGAGGGTTCCCAAGATGTCTTTAGGGCGTTTGTTATTCAGCTGCGTTCTTGTGAACACAAAGCTGGAGCGCGGACAGCGCACATGGATGCGTGGATTGTTCGTCTTGTAATGTGTCAGTTGGCAGCCATTTAGCTGCCAGTGAAAGAAAAAAAATAGATTTCTACTGACTTGAGGAGTGTTAACACTTGCTGTCTCATAAAAGCACCGTGTCATTATTGGATACAGTGGGATCTTTTGTGTGATTGTAAACAGGACACTGTCCTCGAGAATATTATCTGTAAATGCACTCACCATTCCTCTGCATGACTTACTTACTGTTGTGGAGGCAGAGATGGACAGTTTGAGGAGACGGTGCTTATTGTTGCTGGGTACATTCTCCTCTCGTCCTCTTCCCCTCCTTCCTCTGCTCCTGTCAGTTTGTCTCACCTCCCATGCATTAAATATGGCGTTAAATAGGCCGGCGTGAGCATTATTCACAGTATGTGTCTATGAAGTTTTAATGCCTAAACATGCTTTGTTTATTTCTGTATTTATATTAAAGTAAACCTGCGGTATCATTTGCAGAATATTACCAATTTTCAACTGACTTTTTAGAGTGAGAGCACTGCCTTTACAGTAGCAAATGAGAGCAGATCTGGCAGTGGGGAATGTTTGTGCTCTAGGCCTCCTCAATTCCCATAGTCCCAGTGTATGTACGTGTTGTGTGTGTGTGTGTGTGTGTGTGTGTGTGTTTGTGTGTTTGTGTGAGTGTGTGTGTGTGTGTGTGTGTGTGTGTGTGTGTGTGTGTGTGTTGTGTGTGTGGATATAAATAGTGCTGCCCCATAGTGCCATAGGGTAAGTCGTCGCCTCGGTTCAGCACAGCCCACTCCCTTATCCTGGATGACCCCCCACAGTCTCTCCACCAATGGTGCTGTTGTGGAAATGTGGCGCATTTGCATAGAACATAGAAACAACCGCTGGGCAGCCAAAATTTTGACAATATGATGTAACCACCAGCAATGCCGAACCCTCCCGAGGGAGTCTGAACTGCACGGTGCTCGTGGGCTCTGGCTGAGCATACCATCATACATTATTTAAATATATAAAACTGCAAGTAATCCACATTCCTGAAAGAGAAAAGAAACGCATAGCTTTGCAGGGGCCATTTCTAACTCTGAGTAAATGCATGAGAACAGATCCAGGTTGCATAATTAAAACGAAAGCCTACATTTTATTTTATCTTCATCCCTGGTTTAGGTGGTTCTGTACGTGCATGAAGAGACAAGATCAAGGAGCAATATTAATGAGAAATGAGCGAGAACATTTCAGACTAGTGAGCGGAGAAGTCAGGGGGGAGTTCTGTTCTGCCCTGTTACTCGCCTGACTGACAGCCTGGCTGCATTTGACAACAATAGGATGCACTTTTAATTGGGGGTACCGGTTAAAATTGGAAAAAAAGGACGTGTGGGCCTTTTGAGGATGTAAGCTCAGCTCAGTCTAAATAATATTCCCAGTTTAGTAAACTGGGATTACTTAGACTGATTTTCACTTGTTATCTAGCTGTTTATTTATATTCTGTGCAAATGTTTGCCTGCTGATTTGCATTCTGGCCTCGCTTTGGTGAAGTCTGAACAGTGAAGTTGCAGCCTGAATGGAAAAACTGTGGTGTGTGTGCGTGGCTGACCCTTAAACTGGATAACAAACAAATCGTTTTTTCACGGCTCAGTGCACACAGTCAGCACCAGCAGGCAACTGCCATTTGCCTGCATCCAGTTATATAAAGCCTGGCCTTAACCTTAAGGTGCACATTTGGTCTTTTGTGCAATTTAAAATGTTATTTTTTCTGAAAAAATGTATAAACGCAAGATAAATTAAATCTGAATGTTTGAATCAGGGATCCTAAGACTGTTAATGCACAAACACTGCACAAGTGAGCGGACAGACAGTTCAGTGCTGATTCAGAATGGTGCTAATTTGTTCTGTAGCGACATGTTTGACATCCTTGACAGTTATTGTGAATTACCTCACGCCCACAGTTAACTGCATTAGCAGGGCAAATACTTCAGTGGGAGCTGCCTCCCACTCGTTTTCCATGCGGGGATTTGATTCACAACAACACTGTTGTCGGCTCAGTGGTTCTGTAATGTGTCACAAGTAATTAGGTACCAATGTTATCTCAGGAAATACAGGTGCAGCATAAAACCTAAGTACTAGCACAGAGAAGGAAAATCACCAAAGACGCTCTCCTTAGAGAGCCGTGTACCCACCAACATATTTCATTCGAAAGTGAATTTTTATGTAGAATGAAGCTTTGTTCTTTGTAGCTTGAGATCGTCAGCGATGACCCCCTCTCTTGTGAGGTGCCACGTGTAATGAATGTGCAAATCAGTGTGTCTGATGTTCTAGGGAGGACCCTCATCTTCAGTCATGGCCGTGTGATGAAGACAAAGATGAGCCTATCATGCATAAATGGCTAAATTGGTGCATTCATGAGCCAAATATGAAACGCATGTTGCTGTCAGTGGATAACTTTCCAAACTAGAATTCAGAGGGGAAAAAGGCAAAGAAATGAGTTTAATAATAAACCAGCAAATTTATTTAAGACAATGATCTACAGATGATGGATTTTCTTTTTAAGCTAAAATGGATTTTACATACTGTAAATTAAAAGCAATCTTAGAGTAGATTTGTACGGTATCAGCTTTGTAACACTAAAATTCGACAACTGCCTTTGTACACGAAGACAACACAAAATAAATATACAAAATTCCAGTGATTGAGAAAATTCCACCAACTTGTTGCTTTGTCACCTTAAATTAAATAAATGAAATGTCTGTAATCCTTGCAGCAATGTTTACCTTCCCTGAAGCGAATGACTAACAAAGAGTTCTCGCTCCTTACAAAACAAACAGTTTAGGTGTGGCAAACATGCCTAAAATGAGAGAGCCCTGTCCGGCAAGTCAGGTTTTTCCCTTTTCATCCACAAAAAAACAAAAACAATTCCAATGCTTCACAGTTAAAATAAAGGCATAGACTGGTGAGGAAGGAAAAAAAAACAAAAAAACAATGATCTTGGAATGCAATATTAAACATCACTGAGGAGTTTAGAAGATGATACTGTCACAACTGATTCCGCGATCATGCGTTGACATCAGGTCACAGCAAACATTATATTAAATGGAACTGTCAGTACTGAACTGAGGGAGCAGCAGAGATGCACTCAATGAAGCAAAGAGAATTAAAAAAAACAACAACAAAACAGTACATTTATTCAAGACCACAGGAGAGGAACGTCGTCAAAAAGAAGAGGTCAAAATTTCAGCTTGTGAAACACGGATGGAAACGTCTTCGTAATAAACACCCACAAACCATAACTCTGCAGAATGTTATGTAACAGCACCAGGCGGAGGATCTGAGGATGGACGGTGTTAGTTTTTCCCATTAAAACAATTCCTTCACAAATCAACACTTTGAAAAACAGGCGGTGTCACACTACAGTGCTTCTGCGCCATCATTTATGATTTTATAGTCAAAATATACATTTCTACATTTAAATGATACAAATACAGCAGTTTCAGTTTGACAACTTAAGCTTCCAAAGATAGGAGCTCTGGATTTTCAGGACTGTGGATTATTAGCAATGTTTTCCACTTTTATTGCCCTCAGACTTTACATGTGCAAACTGGGCTTTCACTATTGAGGGACGGGCTAGGCGACTCCTGAAGATTCCATTTATATGGACCTCATGTCCCTTTTTCACACCATTCAAAATGCAATCAGCTAATTTAGAAAGAAAGAAAACAATACATGATAGTGCTAATTATCATACAAACAGCTTATATGTCTGTAAATGCTGAAAAATGTTCCTTCACAATTAAACAACAGAAATGTTGAGCACAACCAGCACCTTTTCAAAGATCAGCCAAAACATGGACCAAGAAAACTGATGTTCTTGCAAGTAAATTTTTTTTTTTTTTTTTTTTTTGCAATTAATCAGAAACCATTTTTGTAATACTTTAATGAGCTCTGTTTAAATATCCCCACACTCTGTATGTGATCTAGAATACAGTGAATTATGGCACAGTGGAATCAAAAACAAAAAACACTGTGCTGTACATGGTGCCTCTGAATAAATTAATGTGTTAACAGGAGTTAATTACTGAGTCGGTGAAATATTTAATAGGTGTTTTAATTCTAGGTGGAACTTTTATGATGCGATCTGTAAAAGTTAACACAATAATGTACAGTTTTTACCTGCCAAGCATATGTATCTATGATAATAACGTACCATTTTGTGCTATTTGTCATTATATTTCAGTTAGATTTAACAGGCCAATGACTTCCTTAGATATAAAATAAAGTAGATCAATCCAGTGAGATTGCATTTTCACTGCTAGAGTTGTAATTTATGCTAAATTTTACTATAGTCAATAATTGGTGAAGGACTGTTCCTACTCAGTAATGAGTCTTAGCTATTGTACTTATAAGACCTGGAAACTACTCATAGCACACACGAATGACTCTTTTTTTCTCTTAAACGGGCGTTTACTCAATCATGTCACGTCTGGGAGAGACCAGAATTGTTGTACTACCAAACATGTGTCTATTGTCCTCGTTGGAAGATGCAGCGTCTTTGGACACGGAAGAGAAGGAGAGCTGGTCATGTTCCAAAATGGCGAGGCGGTCCTTCTGCTTCTCTTTCTTCAGGTAGAACATCTTCCTCAGCTGCTTTAGCTGCTGCAGCTCGCAGAAGGTCTCCAGCACCACTAGCATGACTATCAGCCCCAAGATCAGATAGACTGAGGAGAAAAAAAACCAAAAAAACAATCAGCATATAATAAGCGATCAATTCATGTTGTATTATGTGTAGCAGAATTTCTGCATGTTCTAATTAAAAAAAGAAACATGACAATGCTAAAAAACTCTATAAGTAACAGATGAATCGGACAAAGATCAACACACATATCACTAGTCTGAAACACGTAATTCATATAAATAGACACAAGAAGGCAGTAAAGAGCTTGCTGAGTTAATTCCAGCACCGTGCTGGAAAGCCCCCCTAAATATGAACTGTGTGGGTACTTTTGGTTCCTGGTTTCCCTTTCTGATTCATAATGACAAGAAAGGCCATGTGAAACCTCCAGGAACTAAACGTCCACCTGTATTATCTTTAATGTCAAAAGACATTAGGCACAAAGTGTTATAGCATATTCCATTTGTTTAAAACACCTAAACCGCTCTGTAAGAACGTGCACTTAAGCAAAGTCAAAATAATACGTCTCTCCCACAAAATCACACACTGTGCCTGCTGAATTTCTCTCTCTGGCATGTGCATACCCACGCCCACACACACGTTCAGGCGACAGCTCATATTGTATTAGCATTCAGCATTTGTGCACTCGAATAGCTTTGTAAATGACTTCTAGGGTCTCCAAGTATTGTATCTGAAAAAAAAGCATTTAGTCTGTGTCAATCAGTCTTTCGAGTGACCACATTTATTTATCATAATGGCATATGGGTGGATCAAAATAAGGACACAGTGCAATGTGTCACACCTGAGGTCAAAGTCTGTGACCGGGTGGTGTACTCAATTCAATGCTGTAACATCGATTCTGAGACTTTTGGACTATTTACTCTGAAGAACCTGGGTCCTTCACAGCAGTCTGTAGGAGAGCAGAGCACAAACTAGATTGTAGAAGTAACAAATATAGATTTTTTATTTAGACTTGAATTATTTTATGGCTCGAAGAGGAGAGACTGCTGTTTCTCCTGTGTAAACAACTGGAGCTGTAATATCCTTTAGTGAAACAGGATGTAATGAGATTTATGAGAGATGCGGTGCTGACCAAGCACACTCAATTTTACTGATATGACCCAGAATCACAAGACACAAATGTCTCTCTGGGCTTGAACTCTGCTGAACACGATCAATCATCAAAAAAAAGGTTTAAGTGGACTGTATATAATACTTGATCAGCTTGACTCAGTAATTATCATTTTAGGGGAAAAAATGTGTCAGAGCTCACCAGTGATGCCCATTTTATACATCTCCCTGTAGTTCTGATTCGCTGCCTCTCCGGGGACGTAATCTCCAAGGCCGATCGTGCTGAGCGAAATGAAGCAGAAGTAGAAGGAATCCAGGAAGTTCCAGTTGTTCTCCAGCGCTGAGAAGAAGGCAGCTGGGATGAGGAGGAAGAAGCAGACGGCCAGAAAGCTGAGCACCATGGCATGGACGATGCCCACCACCGCCTTCGACAGGCCCCACTGTCGGTGGATGTAGGAGATCGGCCTCCGCGTGCTAAACACCATTATCCTTTGCACGGCGGCAGTGAGGAAGAGGAGGGTGAAGGGGATGCCAATCGCAGAGTAGACGATGCAGAAGGCCTTTCCGCCATCGGACAGGGGTACCGTGTGACCGTATCCTGTAGGAATGATAATAACAATTAGGAAAGCCACAAGAAACCAAAACAATGGTCCTGTATGCAAAGAAGCTTTTATGAAGTTAACAGTCTTTTCCAGTGTTTATTTTAATTCTAATTAAGTAGTAGAAGGCCACCATGGTCTTAGTCTTAAACCACCACCAGCTGCTGTCTTATACATGATTCTTTATTACATATTCATGTGTAATAGATGCATCTGCTGATTTGCATTTCTTTTCACTCTAGCTTGTGTCTCATTAAAACATATGATATTATTTGATCTACTGTATGAATTTTGGGTCTGTTTTTTGCATATATTCAAAAGGTTTGAGTGGCACCTCCACACTTATTCCCTTTGTATGTTCAGTTCATTTATGCATGATTTTATGGTGAAGATTTCTTATTAAAGCAAATACTGTAGTTGGATATTTTACCACTATATTTTCATAAAAAAACTTTGTAACTCTAACAGACTTTTTACAAGTTGTCTTTCCAGTACTTAGACACACGATGGGGACATGTTAATGAAAATTCAGGCGTTGATAAAGATCTTTTGAAGTTCCAAGGTGTCAGTGAAGGACTCCCAACATTTAGCATGATTCAGGAAGTAAATCTTACAGGTGAGGAAAAAATAAGTAATCGTTGGTAGATTCACTTTCCTCTTCTGCTTTCATTCTGGTAAGTTCTCCAAAAAAAGTTATATTGTGGCCATGTAAATGCAGCTGCGTCTCCAGTGACCACAGAGTAACACGGACCACCAAAATATGCTACAACAATCAGATGCAGGTTAGCAGAGGGATGAGGTTTAAGACTGAAAGCTGACAGCTGAGTCAGGTCTGAGTCTGATCTCAGCTCTGCTTGTGAAGACACCTTCAGTATTTTGGCTCGTTGAAACCTCAAGTAACCACCTCTGTGCTGTCAGGCTGAAGTTCTGTCAAAGTAAAAAAAAAGGGTTCATTTGTGCAGCCCTGGACAGCAAAAAAAAAAAAAAAGAAAAAAGAAAAAGGAAAAAGGATCATGTTGTTCAGAACTCTCGGAAAACCCGCAGAGAAAACAAACACGAGTGTTTGTACAGTGACTGAATTCGATATGCATTAAAGGAGGTGACGTTGGCAAGCTTGTCTCAAACCTTTCTTGAAGTTCATATGGAATTAAAAGAGTTATAGCAAAAGATAAAATACATGAATTCCATAGATTTCTCCAAGACACACTCACGGGTCTCACTGTATGAGACTATTATTCGTTAAGAACGCACAGAAGCGAAGATGTTGCAGCTCTTCTGTTGTGCACCTGGCAGACTGCCACATCCTCCCCGCCCCGAACTCACCTGTGGTGGACAGCACGGTGCTGGCGAAGAACAGCGACGAGGTAAAGTCCCAGTTCCAGTTCACGGAGGCGTTATTGAGGATGGACACGCCATAACTACTGGCATCCAAGGCTGTCTTCAGGAACCTTTCGAGGCGCTCCTCGGACAGGCATTGGTTTTCCTGGAGAAATCTTTGTTTAACGGCCCTCAGCTCCTGGCGCAGGAGGTCTTCATACGGCAGCTCCACCGAAGAGAATATGATAGCGCCGAATACGAGATAAAGGACATAACCCAACAATAAAGATGCAAAATACCACGTCGATTTATGATTCTGCATTAATCGCACACACGAACTGCTGGCTAGAGATTGAAGCATTCTGAAAAGGGAGGCTATATTACACCTGCGTCAGGCACGCCGATGGATAAATACAACATAAAAAAACTAATAAACACTTAAAATGTATCTGTTTCCCGTGTAATTTGGTCCAGAAACGTCGCACGGATATTATTAGAGACAAAGCTCAAATGAAGACTCCCTCCTTCGCAAAACCTGCTGCCGTCTTTGAGGCATTCAATGTCGTCGAACATATTGCAATCACTGACATTTTGTTTGAAGCTGGCTTTAAAACATCTTTATATAACTGTACTGCGCTATGCAAAAAGCAGTGTTCAAATAAATGCATATGTTAACTAATTTATTATTGTATATAAGAATACATGCATAAAAATATAATTTTTAATTTACGAAAGGTAATTGTTAGAGAAAGAGAACTCTGAACTTGCACTGTAGTTCTTAATCTCTGAATACCAAAAACACCACTTCCGCTATTGCACACTTGGATTTTTGATGTAATTGAAAAACAAAAAATAAAAAATCGGAAAAAGCTCCAATGTAAGCGCATTGCTTGGAGAAGAGGTGGTCATTTTTCCCATTTTTTAATGGTTACATGAAGCTATCAGTTGTCTCGGTTACAAAGGAACTGTGACGTCATCGCCTCGCCTCTCCTCGCAGGTGATAATGTGTTGAGTCGTTTCAATGACGGTGTATCGGTCTCTCGGATTCTTTTCACAACAATCGGAGCGGCAATGACCTTTTGTCTGTGTTTCTCCAGCTATTGTCAAAAGAGACCGCTGAAAAACGTGGGGTGTGGAGAGTAAGTAGCTGCACGAACAACTGGTCTTTCAGGCAAAGGATGAAAGGAGGGTTGTCCTTTAAAAACAACGCACAATTTGTCCTGTTGGGCTCTTTACTGCGATCCCTCCAGTACTTGCAGTGCCAAAATCATAACACAAATAATTCTCAAGAATGACAACCCGTAGCCATTAGAACATCTGATTTTTCTTTATCTTGTATTATTATTATTATTATTATTATTATTATTATTATTATTATTATTATTATTATTATTATTATTATTAATATTAATAATTTGACATGCCGAAAAAATGTAGAAGCAGTTATGCCACCGGGGGCCGCCAGATCCCCACAATACAGATAAATATGAACCGCCAGCAAGGATAGTCACAACAGGTTTTCAGATTAGCAGTCAAGTAGATTGTTCATACTGAAATAAAATGAAAGGTAATCTGAAATATGGCACATAAAAAACTTATAATGCTTAATATGAAATATATTATATATACTTATAATATAAAATAATAATTCACTCATCAGCCGCAGTCTTCCTTTAAATACAATGTTATTAATACATCTACCAACGTAAATACTATCATAATGAACAAGATATGCACTGTAATCAAACTTTAATTATAAGAAGACCATTATCTACATTTCAAAGCTCAACTTCCTCCCGTCTGTGGGTGTAGCATAATTTTTTTGTAGAAACGTTATACTTACTGCTGTTTTTACAATCACTTATTGCTGCAATGTAAAATATTAATATTGTGTTATTAGTAGTAATTTTAGTTGTAGTGGTGATCATTACTTACATTTTCGTTTTATAATGGCAGAAATCAGTCATT
Organism: Arothron firmamentum; assembly: GCA_016586285.1. Classification (NCBI taxonomy): domain Eukaryota; kingdom Metazoa; phylum Chordata; class Actinopteri; order Tetraodontiformes; family Tetraodontidae; genus Arothron; species Arothron firmamentum. The sequence goes on along the minus strand of BJFM01000701.1, from coordinate 107,794 downwards.
TCTGGCAGATCACATTTCCGACATATTACTAAGTGAGTCATTTAGACATTTAATTATAGACGTATCACTGTGACTTTCAGAGGGTAAAAACAAAGGCCACGGCCCATGCACGGACGTAGCCGTATATGACCAATCCGAGCCGCCGTAGTAACGCAAGAGCGAGGCACTCCTCAATAAACATTAGAAAGATGGCGACGGCATACGCACCAGCGACAGTCCACTGTGCCGGCGGATAGAAAGTGCTCAAAGAGACATAAAATTGTATCCCTTGCAGCTCTTTAACGGTGCAAAGTCTGACTGATATTGCGTAGACATGGTTTAGTCCATGCACGGCTAGGATCAAGAAGCCGCTGCTTTGCTATGGAGCCTCCGGATCGCAACAAGCCCAGCAGGTACGTGATTTGGCTGAACGGACAGCACACCATCAGGACCTTGCGTTTGCCAAATAGAGAGCCGAACGTGACTCTGCAGTGCGCTCAATGGGGTCGTTTGCGCATCACTTAGAATCCCACTTCCTGTCAAATAGTGATACGCGTGCAGCGCATTTGCAACGCACCGAAGTTGCAAACTTTTTCTGGAACAGTACATTTCAGGCGTGCCTGGCTGCAGTAACAGACCTTTCACCTGCTTCACGTTTGCTAGAGATAGAGACAGAATGCTCGCCCAATGATAAGGTAACATTATGAACAAATACCAAGCGCCGTATAACAGTGCAACATGTCATAGTACAAGCTAGCTAACACTAACTGCTAGCTGACTCTTGTCACTTTTATTGTTCCCCGGCAAGTTCGCTAGTACAAACTGACCGAGATGGGGCAAGGTGGCTTATGCAATGTTGGTGTTTTTAATTTAAAGGTGCGAGACCGTGCATTTTTATCTTCAGCGCAAACAAAAAACTTTGCTCTTTAGCTAGCATGTTGGTCACTGTTATTGTTAATCCCAGTCCTGCTAAACTTGGTGTTGTTCTCCTGTTGTTGTTCTCCACAATTAATGATAATATAAGCCTATTTATTGTAAATGGGTGGGGTGTCAGTTATTTAATTTTTGTTCCTGACTAATGAGATCTACAATTTACGACCGGCTGCTGCAGATATGTGCAGCCACTGCGTTCGTAATGCCGGATTCCAAGGTTATTTGTCGATAAATTTTCTGCAATCTCACATTGGGAATGCACACAGCCACACGCGGCAGATGTTTTTGTCCTTTGTGCGCATCTCTGAATCGACATTCCACATAGTTTGCCCCTGGCAGACCCCCAAGAATCTGTTATGTCTTCTGCACTCATTTCTCTTTGCTTGCATGTACCACTTTGATTCAGCTTTGCCATCCAGTTGTCCGGCAAGTAGCTTGTTCTGGGCGTTATTTTAGTTAGGATTGAGCTGTCTGCCATTTACTTGTTATTGTGGCCACTTGGGCTGAAGTGGACATAAACGGCTGGCATGATTGTGCAACTCCGCTCCTGTTTTTGTAATTGCTCTGTTTGCTGGCTTTGTTGGATGAGAGAGAAAAAACAAACAAAAAAAACAAAACAAAAACGCATTATTAACCTTGCTTTTTTTGCCTTTTGAGGCATGTCAATGTTATGACTGCAAGAGATTATTTTTCTCTGCCCTTTCTCTGTATTTGTGTTTGTTGTGCACAAAGTTTGGCATGAAAGATAAATATGCAAGTGGCGAGTATTTTATATGCCTATAACAAAATAAAAAGGCTTTGCAAAAGTTATGCACGCATACGTGCTGTGTGGTGTTCAGCCAACACTTACTCAGTCAACTTGTCAGACTGTATAACGGTGGTGACTATATTCAGCCATCAGACCAGCACAGGCAAATCTTGTTCATCTTGATATGGGTTATTTATAGAGGTATTTATTTGAAGCATTAGATTACACTATTCGGAAAACATTATGTGTTTGCTTGGTGATCCAAGATTCACTGTTGTTGCAAATACAGCAGTCCTTTGTCAATGATTTCTTATTCTCAAAGCCAGTGTGAAGACATTATGGCTTTCAAACATTCCACAGATTTCAGGATGTGGTGTACTTGTGTGCAGCGAATAGCACCCTGGAGCCTCAGAGCTGCGTCTGCCATCGGCAGCATTCATTAATGCTTGTATTCGCCGGGAGCACAGCCTGCAGAGAACAGATGGACTGTCCTGGCATATTTCCTGTCCGCATCCTGTCTCTGCCCACACCTGCATTTGATAAAATCGTACCATTCTCACATTCTGTCACTCTCATCTGTCACTTCCTGCAAAACAATAGGATGCTTGTTAGAACAAGATTTATTGAAGAGATGCTCTGCAGAGATCAGATTATTTTTGCACTTGAGTAAATGAAAACTGTCCAGCTCTGCAAAATGACTTGATTGCTCTCTTGAATGCAAGTTGAAACTAGTTTAAATTTTGCTCTGCAGTTCTAGATTAGGTTTCTAACAGACTGCCTGCATTGCATTTATGATGTAAGTGGCAAAGGGTGAAAAAAACATGTCATTACATCACTTACCTCATGCTGGTGACCACAGTCTGCAAGCATGTGTCTGCATTAAAAAAAAACAACATATGACTAACTTGCAGTAATTAATGCTGTGAGCTTTTACTCTTAACTCTGAAGCCTGTGGGCATTATTGGGGGCATTTGAGCAGTGTATAAAACAATAAGTGGAGTGAAGTTTTTGGAAATGCACTCACTGTGAAAGTCAAATCAAAATATGTGCTAATGTTATTACATTACATGATAAAAATAGAGCCCTCTCTTGTGTGTGTACAGTAAACTTTGCAGAGGTTATAAAGTCCACTCTTCTAAATGTCACACTGCTCCAGAGAAAGTATATTGTGTACAATATTTCTTCAATCTGTTATGCTGCGACGCAAACCATGACAACTGCATTAAAGACTTGCAGTAGGTCAGCATTACATACTTGTGCAACACTAATTAACATTTGAGTACATGCACACAAACACATTTCTGTTTTTATATTCCCAACCTTTTGACCCTGAATTGCTACAGACATGTAGGTTTTACATTGTTCAGTTTGGATTCTAAAAGCCAACTTCTTCTTGCACTCTCTTTCTGGAAAAAAGTAAAAAAAAAACAAAAAAAAACCCCCAAAAAAACCTCTTTTAATTTTGGCATTGTGAGCAAGTGTGCTCACTCCCCAGCTGTGTGCTATTCAGCTGTGGGCCTCATGGGCCACGTGTCGCAACTATACAATAGCGTGTCCCGTTCTGGAACAATAGTGTGGATGGTTGGTGTCAAAGGTCAGGCTCTGGCAGCCCTTGGTATCACTGCTTCAGTCGCTCTGCAGAAAAGACTCTTGATTTTGTGCTGTTTATTATGCACTCAGTTTTACAGCCCAGGGGCTTCAGCATTCCACTGGCCTTTATTGGTGCCTCAGCGAGGCATCAGATGAGCCATTGAGACCAGCCAGACACCATCTGCAGTGATAATTCACAGGCTGCAGCCAAGCAGGGACAGCTTGAGAGCTATGGTGTAGTTGCGGTTAACTGCAGGGCACGCATGTCAGCGACTTCTCCATGCAGCCGGCAAGTAGAATGGCACAAAAGTGAAAAGAGTAATTGTTGCAGTTTTTATTGCAGCAGCCCCGTGTGTGCTGGAAGTGTTTCATGGCAACCGAGCAAATAACAGGCAGCAGTGGCGTCATTGGTCTCACTGCCATTCCTGAGTGATTCAGTCATGCCGTTCTGCGTAGAGGGGAATCTTTTTAAAGCCGGGGCTAGTTCCTTCTCCCATGCACGTACTATTTCTGTCCTCAATCGCTGAACACCTTTGGAATGTTTACAAAGTGAGCACAATCTGAGCTTCCTGATGAGAGATACTGAGATGTGTTTTACATGTCATGTCTCTGAAACTGGTTCAGGTTTGTGACTGAAAAGCAAGAATTGGGCTAGTATTTGTCATAGTAGATACAATGTCACATTCATTGTTGTAACAGACAAGTTTCCTTGCTGTGACTCTTCCTGCTTGCAAGTAATGTCTTTGTTAATGGTTCTTTGGAAGAAGCCTGGCAGTGTTCCATACTTTGAAATGGATTGTTGCCTTTAGTGTACAAATGAGTCTTCTATGTCAAAGCTACTGGTTGACTTTATCTAATAAGGTTTTCTTGATGTCCCGATATTGCTTGCAGTCTTACAAAGTAAGCAGGGTCTGCAGCAGGTGTCTATTTGAATTGCATATCATTCCACAGCTACTCCCATGGGACCGTGCGTGTGCGTATGTGTGCACAGATGGATGAGAGGAGCCTGGCAGCTACTTTCTATGGCTTTCCTTTTAAAAGCTTAAGTGAATGTTTCTTATTTTCTGCCCTCATCGTAGGGTGTGCACACCAACTTGATTTGAATTGACTTGTGAAACCTACAAACTGTGTGAACTGTGGTTTCATATCTATGGCTAAAAAAATCCTGTGGGACGAACTGGAAGGATGACTGCAGACGACCATCTGTGATGGACTTTTATGAAGACATCAGTTGTTAACACATCAGCATATGTCCTGGCCATTTCTACCAGACATTCTTTTTTCAGCAAACATGCACATATTTGGTAAAGATGAATAGCTAATGGATTGTGACACAGATGCAACATATTGACATTGCAACAACTATTATTCTATGCTCTTTTTTTTTTTTTTAAAGTCCTTGTTCATGCAACATTATCATAGCAATCTTTCATTTTCTTGCAAATGTAATAAAACGTAACAATCTTGCGTAAAGTGTGGCTGTGGTATCAGTTTTCAGAACTGCACCGCACGCTGGCAGTTTCTGTGATGACGATGCCGGAGTGTGGAGCTTTTCAACTCCACCTACAATGACGTTGCCAGAGGCGCGTGCTGGGGGGTGGGGGGGGATGCCTTTCTGCCAGATGATCGATGGAGGGACACATGGTGACCAGCATTCAGAATGCCTGTCTCGCCCCCTCCTCTGCTTTCACTTTTTTGTTTTTGTTGGCAGGGTCAGACCTTCTAACCTTTCTCTCTAATCCTATTAAAAAACTCTCAGAAAGGCATTAGGGAATAAAGCTCTGACATTGTAATCTGGGAAGGCGTGCCGCCTGCACTCTGTTTTCTTTATTTCCCAGAAGGAAGTATTTCAAGTGATTATATGGTTTCCTTTCAGCAGAACTCTGTGCAGAATGCTGCCCAGTTTGTTGCATCTGAAATCTTGAATGTGTACAAGCACTGATATTGATGTAATTATCATCAGATTTTGCGGTTTGCCCCGCTAACAACTTTAATTTGTAAGTAACTTAAATAAAACGGTGTGTCCTGGTTGTTGAGTTGGCAGATCCTTCATAGCTTTACTATTTCTCATTCAGTGGTGTGGCTATTATGTTTATCCAGACCAAAAAAAATCATGCCAGTACCAATTCCACAGCTTATTAACCTGTGTCTGTGCTGTGGCACTGCATGCAACGTTGCTAGTGCAGAAACTGTGAAGCAGTCACTCAGAATCTCGAGGACAGACGGCCCGTCAGCAGACATTCAGTCTAGTTGCAGTTTGGCAACATGTTTGCTGAGGTATTACAAGAGATCTGCTGCACACCCTGTTATGACTACATCCAGACACTGACCTTGCATGCACATTTGCCTATGATGTGACTGAAATGACTGATGCTGGTGCTGACTTGCTCTAAGCATGATACCTCACAACACAGTGTGCCTGGTTAGACGTTTTGTGATCCTTATAACATATTTTTTGCCTCTCTTCTCAACAGGCAGGCCAGGCCAGTGGAAGATGGATCCCAACAGAACTCTGAGGTGGAGGGATCCTGGGACTCTCCCAGTGAGGAGGAGGAACCGCTGTATGGCACATCGCCTCCATATTCCCACCGTCAGATGAAACGGATGTCTGGAAAACACCAGAGAAACAGCCAGACGAAGACTGCTGGTCGGTCTCCTAATAAGGGTACGTTTTAATGTCCTATTTTAAAGTGCACTTTTATTATAGGTGCATCTACAGAATATTAAGTCTGTGTGTGTGTGTGTGTGTGTGTGTGTGTGTGTGTGTGGTGTGTGGTATGTGGTGTGTGTGTTTCTTTCAGCAGACCTAAGCCCATCTGGTTTGAGAGAGAGTCCTAGGCCTGCAGAGACCTCAGAGGAGCACAACTACAAGCAAGGCAAGAAGCAGAGGACAGCACTGCGCTCAACCGAGAGAGACCACAAGAAAACGTTCGAGGGCTCCTTTATGCTTGATCCACTCTCAAAGTCCAGCCCTTTTGGCACTCTCAACATGGATCCAAGGAAACATTACTTGAGTTTGGGCTGCAGCAGTTGCAAACTGCCTGTGTCTATGCCCCACATAGCCCGGACCCACCGGCAGACCTCCAGGACTGACTGTCCTGCTGATCGCCTCAAGTTCTTCGAAACCCTGCGGCTGCTGCTCAAACTCACATCTATGTCCTCCAAGAGGAAGGAGAAGGAGCAGAGGGGCCTTGAGAACATGGCTTTCATGGGTCACAACAATGAGGTTATTTGGTTAGAGCTGCAGGCTTGGCACGCACGGCGCTCCACCACTGATCAAGACCTTTTTCTTTTTACCGCCCGCCAGGCCATTCCTGACATTATAAACGAAGTGCTTCACTTTAAGGTCAATTATGCCATCTTGAAAGGAATGCATTGTTCTCAAAACAGCAACAGGGACCCTGTCCCAGATCTAATCTGTGGAGAAGAGAGAAAACCTACTGTAGCAGAGATCAACCACTGTGGAGTAGATCCCACTGCCTTTAGCGCCTCACCCTTATCGGCGATGAATGCAGCAGAGCCTCTGGGCTCTGGTGCTGACTGCAGGGAGCATGTTCAGCGACAACGGCTTGCATTTGACCAAGTCAAACGTGTAATGGAGCTGCTGGAAACAGTGGAAGCTTTGTACCCATCTTTACAGGCCCTGCAGAAGGACTATGAAAAGTATGCAGCACGAGACTTCCAGGGCAGGGTGCAGGCGCTCTGCCTGTGGCTCAACATTACCCAGGACCTCAACCAGAAGCTGCGTGTCATGGCCACCGTGCTGGGCCTGCATGATTTATCCCGCATTGGGTGGCCAGTGTTTGAAATCCCCTCCCCTCGCTGTTCCCGGGGCAACGATGAAGACGAGAACGACGAGGATGAAGAAAACGACTCGACAGCCACTTTTACAGCTGAAAGCGACGGAGAGGACAGGGATGCGGACGAGGAGGCGGGGGGAATGGGACACATAGCAGGGGGAGAGCTGTCTCCCTCCCTGATTCCTAAATTTGCTCGATTGTTGTCTGAAGAGTTCCTACCAACCGCTAGTGCTGTAAGTACAGAGGTGATGGCAGGAGGGGGAGTATTCTGCCCCACAGCCATCTACAGGCCCTTTGTGGATAAAGCTCTGAAACAGATGGGTCTACGTAAGCTCATCCTCAGACTGCACAAACTAATGGACCGTTCGCTCCAGAGAGCTAGAGCAGCACTGCTCCGCCAGACTCCTGCACTGGAGGTAAGACTGCAGAAAATATATAGCAAGAAGCTTTATGCAAAGTGTGGAGCAGCTTTAAGGATTTTTCCTCTTCCCTTCTTGACATTCTGGTGCACGTTTCAATTTCGTTGCGCTGGAGCAAAAGTAGTCTGATCCTAATGTTTGCAGAACAACATTACATATTTTAAAGTGAAGCCATAATGAAGCAGCATTTGAAACATCAGTTTAAGCATTGTGAAGGCAAAAACCTTCACAGGGGTTTTATAAATTTGCACTTAAGAATAAGCACTTGTTGGATTGCCTAACTGTTGAATATGATTGTAAGAATCCCAATGCTCCTGCAGTTCGCAGACTTCCCAGACCCCATGCTGTACAGCGATTATCTGCCAGAACTGTCGCGTCAGCACGAGTCCTGCGGCGGTCCGGCCAACCCAGAATTAGGAGCAGAGGATGTTTCCTGGGAGGATTTGATAGGCATGGACCTTCCGTCCTTCCAGCCAGCGTTTCTCGTACTGTGTAGGGTCCTTCTCAACGTCATTCACGAATGCCTTAAACTCAGACTTGAACAGAGACCTGCTGGTGAACCCTCATTGCTCAGCATCAAACAGGCAAGCCAGAGCTGCAGCTCTCACTCCATCACATCTGTGTTCACACACTCTAAATTGCATGAATGCACGAGTTTGGACATTTTGTATGGTTTATAATGTCTCTGATTGAATACGTTGTCCTCTGCAGCTAGTACGTGAGTGTAAAGAGGTCCTTAAAGGTGGTCTCCTGATGAAGCAGTATTATCAGTTCATGCTGCGAGGTATGGTGACAGATGCACAGGGCTTACAGACAAACGCCAATATCGATGAATTTGAAGAGGACCTTCATAAGATGCTGGTGGTAAGTCGCCCTCCCTCTGCTCAAAGCCGCAGAGGGTTTTAAATCGTCGGCGTCGGGGTTGTTGGCTTTTGCATAATTGAAATGCGGTTTTGCATGAAAGGTCCTGCGGTTGACTTCGCATCGATCTTTGCTTCTTAGGTGTACTTTGACTACATGCACAGTTGGATCCAGATGTTGCAACAGCTGCCCCAGGCTTCACATAGTTTAAAGAATCTGTTGGAAGAGGAGTGGAACTTCACCAAGGTCATCACGCCTTACATCCGTGGAGGGGAGGCCCAGTCTGGCAAGCTTTTCTGGTCAGTGACGTGCAAACCAGACCGATGTGTTTGTGTGAGTGTTTGTGTGGACCTAATGGAGGACTTCTGGGCTCTGTGCAGTGACATTGCTGGGATGCTGCTCAAATCCACTGGAGAGTTCCTCGATGCTGGCCTGCAGAAAAGTGGCAATGAATTCTGGGAAAGTGCAGACGACAGCACTGCATCTGACGAGATAAGGTAAGAGCAATAATGAAGTTAAATTTCTCCCCGCCAGCATTTTTCTGATTCTGAATCGACATTAAAATAGTGAACTTTTGAAATCTTTAGGCGCTCTGTTATCGAGACGAGCCGGTCACTTAAGGAGCTGTTCCACGAGGCCAGGGAGCGAGCGTCAAAAGCTCTGGGATTCGCCAAGATGCTCCGCAAGGTGAGAGAAAGCCCAGTCGAATCGCTGCTCCCTTGAAAATAGAAGGCTGAAGAGCAACACTGACTTTGCAGTCTGTCTGTGACCCCGTTTTCTGTGCTTGGCAAAAAAATGGGGACAGTGTGTTCTGAAACACTCTCATTCCTGCAGGACTTAGAAGTTGCTGCAGAATTCAGTTTGACTAATGGGGTGACTTGTCTCCTGGAGGCGCTGAAGAAGAGTAACCATGTCAAGGTGGGTTTATGTTTGAGTTGCACAAACACACATTTTTCACTTTAAAACCAGTTGTATTTGTATTTTCTAAGCTTATATTGACCACAAATTCAATCAAAGAAGGCAAATGAAAGATGAAATCTCTCCTCTCTTGTAAATTCCTGTAAATGATACTTCAGTTGTGAAACAGATGTTGTTCTGTGTTTTTGATGGTTTGTTTTTTCTTTCTCTTCTCCTAAAATATTAAAATTTTAAAAGAATTTTGTCAGAATGTGTTATGTTTTGGGGCCTTTTTTCCAGGTTCAGATTCCAGGCCTGGAGGAGCTGCAGGTTTTTGTGCCCTTTGGCCTGATGGATCAGCGGCCTCTCATCCTGCAGCTTCTCAACGCTGCTGCCGGTGAGGATTGCTCCAAAGAGCCCGATGAGATGCCAGAGGACGATGCCTACCTGCTCATGAGTAAGCACGGTGCTGGCGACTCCACTACTGACTCGGACTGGACCCAGTGGGATGGAGGACTGCTTAAACTGGTCCCCCAGATGGAAACTGTTGACACTTTGAGGACCATGAAGGTTTTTAAAGCTTAAGATGTGTGTATTTATTTTGTATATCTGTTTGTATGTCAAACATCTGGGTTTTTGCTTTCAGGTGGACAACCTGCTCTTCATCGTGATGCAGTCTGCTCATCTGGTTGCTCAACGGAAGGCCTTTCAGCAGTCCATGGAGGATGTGCTCACTCTCTGCCGGGAGCAAACATCAAGTCAACCTCTCATTGCAAGTGGTCTAGAGGAGCTTAAGGTACATACACAACCACACACTGATTATTTATAACCTGCTAAAATGTGCTTTTGTGGTGTACTGATGTCCTACTTTCACATCTTTTTTCCATTGCTCCATTTATATTATAAAGAGATATTTGCAGTGCAAGGCCATTTTTTGATTCTCAGTTTCATGTCTTTTCTGCAGTGTTGCTTATGATTATTGTCAAATGTTTCAGTTAGCAGTTTTGAATATGTTGTCTCATCATCTTGAAATGTTTGAACTTCACGTCAGACTTTTTCACAAGTGTTAATCAAAGTAATATCACCCTCCTATGAATTCCCCTTCACAGGATGAAGCGCTTCAACTGTGCATTAAAATCAGCACTGCCATTGACCGAGTGGAGTACATGTTCACCACAGAGTTTGAGGCAGAGGTGGAGGAGTCCGAGTCGGCCACTTTGCAACAGTACTACCGGGAAGCGATGATACAGGGCTACAATTTTGCCTTTGAGGTAACCCAGTGATATTTGAAACTGTTGGCCATTAAATGCACATCTGTTCTTTCTCCTCTTGTAGTTATGACATAAAAAAGAAACTAAATATTTGCAATGATGGTAAGTTCAGACTATTAAGCACATCTTTGTTGATTACTTACAGTACCACAAGGAGGTGGTGCGCCTGATGTCAGGGGAGTTCAGGCAGAGAATCGGGGAACGTTACATTGCTTTTGCCCGGAAATGGATGACCTATGTCCTCACCAAATGTGAGAGCGGCAGGGGCACCAAGCCTAGGTATACTAGCTTTATCATTTTGTCTCTTTAATGTGTTGGTTCTTGTCATTTTTGTTTTCTATTTGCATTCAGGCTTGAAGAGCCACTGTGATATTTCTGTATTTACTGTATGTCCACTGAATTGCCACGGGGTGATAATACATTTATTTTGGCATCTTGGTCAGGCTCTTTACTGAGCTGCCATGGCAACATTGTACTCTTAACAGACTGAGGGCACTTTCATAAAATACAGCTACAACTCTTGAGTTATATTTTCCAATAATAACAGATGTTATGTTAGCTGTTAGAGCATGGATCATTCTCCAAAGCCAGAACAGAAAACAGAAAATGAGACAGAACAAGATGGCCTTTTGTATCAGGATACAGAAATCTATTCAGTATATAATCATAATGTTTTCTGCATGGTTTCTGATTTCCAGCCTATAAAACAGCCGATTGCCTTGATAAATAAATCCTTTTTTGTGGAAGTCATGCAACACATGTCATTGACTGGCTGGTCTCACCTACAGGTGGGCCACTCAGGGTTTTGATTTTCTTCAGGCTATTGAGCCCGCTTTCATCTCAGCTTTGCCGGAGGATGACTTCCTGGTACATTTGCTTTCCTCTTCCCTTGCATTATACTTTGCACCCTGTACTGGCATAGACTTGTAACAATTTTTTTGTGTTTTTCTATAGAATTTACAAGCTTTGATGAATGAATGTATTGGCCACGTGATCGGAAAACCTCATAGCCCCGTCACCGGTCTGTATATTGGTAAGATGATCCTGCCATCGTGCTCAGGCTGTTCATTTCACCTGTTTGAGCTACCTTTGTGGTTTCACTCCTGCCGCAGAGCAAGTCAATACTGCCACCCAGTGGCCAACAACAGAAAAGCCTATTGGCTGCATAACCATAATCGCCAAGTGAATACCGGTATACTTGTGGTAATTCAATTTATAGGTTAAAAGTTGATTTTAATATAACTTAGTAAATGAATGTGTTGTAATATCAAAATTTATGAGTATGACTGTAACTTGAATGGGGAATATTTAATGATTTGAATGATGGTGTCTCATCAAAATCAAGTTTAAGGTGTTGTGCGTGTTTTTTTTGTTTTTGTTTTTGTTTTTTGTTTAGCTCCCAGGAATAGCCCCCGCCCTGTTAAGGTGCCTCGTTGCCATAGCGACCCACCAAACCCCAACCTTTTTATCCCAAACGTTGAAGGTTTCAGGTAAGTGATGAGGGTGCAGTCTGTGAGCCTTAACTCTTTCCTGCATGGCTTGTTACCTTTTAGAAGCTGTCACTTTTGCTCTGTAGTCGGCCTTGCGCAAGTAAAACCGCACGTGTATGAATGAGTACGCGGGTGGTCATTTTCCTCATCATTTTGTCAAAGTGTGTGAATCTGTCCCTCGTCCAACCACACCCTCACACATTCCCATCCCATGCAAGGCGTTTGTCACAACCAAAGGCAGAGCTCCTCAGTTTGTTTTTTCACCACACAGCTCTCGAAGTCTCCCCTGCGACCTCCGGAACCAGCTGTTCCCCAACGGCCCTCGCCCCATCCCTCAGGGCCCAGGGGAACACAGCCACACCAAAGTACCCAGCAGCAGCCCCAATGATGTCAGGTAGCCATGTCCCCAACTCCCCTAGTAGAGAATATCGAAGCATGACTCTAACAGGGGGGTAAGGTTTAGAGTAGATTTATTTTAGTGGCATACGTAGGTTTTAATAGATTTTCTGCTTTTAATTCGCAGGTTGAACAGTAATCAGTTTAGATTTGAACTACTTTATGCATGCCAGTTTGCCAGTCCCAATAAAATATAAACATACAAGTTCAGATGAAGATCTAGAAAATAAAAACTGACTGTATTTTCAGCCTTAAGTTCACTTCATGTAATGTGTTTGAGCTCTGCTACATGTAACAGAAATGGTTTACCACGGGTGTCATCGAGGGATAAGGATGCGATTGATGTGCATGTTGTGAAAATGGGAGCGCTAATATTCTGCTTTTTACTGCTATTAGTGCTTTAGCCATGCTAAGACGCCTGGTAACTCACCGCCTTTATATATGTGCGTTTTTATGTGTGCTTCTCTACAAGCGATGGTTGCATGCTAAAGCAATGGGTTCCTAAACTCTGACTGTTTTCATGTGAACGCGAACGGGTGTTGCCACATTGATGGGTCTTTTTGAAAGGAAGCTCGTGTGTAATTAGATGTATTGCCTTTTATCATTTGTACGCTGGATAGCTTGTACTGTGTTTTTTTTTTTTTACCTTTGGCCGTTACCAAAGCTATCCATTTTATCAGTATTTTGATTCCATGTCCTCCTAGAGGATCCAGCTACCACGAGAATTTCAAATCTCTGAGCCGTCATTCGAGTCCCACAGAGGACAGAGAAGGTGGGCAGTATTTAGAATTTAACCACATTCTAAAGATGAAGGTTTTCAACTGACAGAAATTTCCCCCTTTTCCTCCTCTAGAACCTTCTTATCCGAAGGATGCCCGTCGGAGCTGGGAGCTTCGCACGCTCATCAGCCAGTCCAAAGGTGAGCTCACTGGTTAAGAGTTAGACTGACTTTTACATATTTTTTACATAACCGTTTCTTTCTGTTTCTTAATTCTTGTCTCAGACATAGCAGCTAGGCAAAGTCCTCTGGAAGCCGTCCGGCGTTCGATCCGCAAACTGGAGGAAAAGCGCTACGCCGTGATGAAGCAGCGCAACATCATCGGTCAAGTGTGTCACACACCTAAGTCGTATGACAACGTCATGCATGTTGGACTCAGGAAAGTGACCTTCAAGTGGCAGAGGGGCAACAAAATAGGTATAACAGCGTACTCATGTCTTTATTATAATGTAAGGTGAAGTAACGCAGATAAGATAATAAAGTTCTGGGTTTTTTGGAACAGGTGAAGGCCAGTATGGAAAGGTATACACCTGCATTAATGTGGACACTGGAGAGCTGATGGCCATGAAAGAGGTGTGTGTGAGTTGTCTTTTCTAGATTATCTAAATCTGAAAGTGCGCCCTAACAATCTTATCGCTATCAACTAGATCCGATTCCAGCCAAATGATCACAAAACCATTAAGGAGACCGCAGATGAGCTGAAGATTTTTGAAGGCATTAAACACCCCAACCTGGTGCGATACTTTGGAGTGGAACTCCACCGGGTAGGACGTGTTTTCTGCCACTCACCGTCTTCACGGGATAATTGTTTAATGTCGCCTGTCTAAAATTTCTGGCTTGTTCTTCTCTAGGAGGAGATGTACATCTTTATGGAATACTGTGATGAGGGGACTCTGGAGGAGGTGTCCAGGCTGGGGCTGCAGGAGCATGTCATCAGACTCTACAGTAAACAGATCACTACGGCCATCAACGTCCTGCATGAGCATGGCATCGTCCACCGGGACATAAAGGGTCTGCATCCAATGCTCTCCCCTGTCGTTCTCATTTTGCCCACCTGTTAGCAGTCAAAGGTCTTCCTTGTGTGGTAACCTTTCTTCTTTTCTTAAACATCAGGTGCCAACATCTTCCTGACGTCATCTGGCTTGATTAAGCTGGGCGATTTTGGCTGTTCGGTCAAGTTAAGGAACAACACTCACACCATGCCAGGCGAGGTGAACAGCACACTGGGAACAGCAGGTAGGAACTGTGTGGTGGACTGATATTTTGTTTGATCGGCTTGGTTTATTCCGAAAAAAATGTAACATTATGTGTTTGTTGGTGTATTGGTGATATTTTGCACAATGCCAGCAATGTCACTGTATTTTCTGTCTCCAGCGTACATGGCCCCTGAAGTCATCACCAGAGCAAAGGGGGAAGGTCACGGAAGAGCAGCAGACATCTGGAGTTTGGGCTGCGTTCTCATCGAAATGGTGACAGGAAAGGTGAAAACATGCTGCTTTTAAATGTATGTTTAATGTTTGGAAGAAACTTAAATAAGAGACCAATAATGTTCCCGTCTAATCTCAACATGCAGAGGCCCTGGCATGAGTATGAGCACAACTTTCAGATCATGTACAAAGTGGGAATGGGCCATAAGCCCCCCATCCCCGAGAAGCTAAGCACAGAAGGTAAAGACTTCCTGGGACACTGCCTGGAGAGCGAACCCAAGCGCCGCTGGACAGCCAGCATGCTGCTGGACCACCCGTTTGTCAAGGTGTGACACGGATTAAAACCCATTATTCTACACCTGCCCCACCTGGCACCCTCCCAGGCATTTTTTCCATCCCTTAACGGCTGCGTCCTGTCTGTTTTAGGTTTGTACAGATGAAGAGTGAACAGAACCTTGCCTGCTGCTTTTCCATTTACAAATTGAAGCACTACTGTACACCATGTCGACAAAGAAAGGGTGGAGAAACGGGCTTACGGCTGAAGGCACATGGCGCTAACTGAAGAACACATTATAATATCATTTCAGAGAACAACTGCACCTGTGGGGACGTTGTCTATGTTTCCATGGCCGGGGGGGGAATTGTACATACTGTATGAATAGGATTGGCTTTATTTCTTGTATAAACAATATTGTAAAGTTAAAGTAACTATTGCCACACATGTTCTCACTAATGAAGAGACCGCTGAAAAGACATTGATTTTTTTTTTTTGGTTTGTTTTTACAAATGAGGGGGGACAAATTCTAAATAGCACTTTTAAACTGTTTACCCAAGGGACAGTTAATAGAAGAGGGAAGGATATTCCAGTTGTTCTTTACGGCTGAAAAATGTAAGTCTCTTGGAACGGATAAGGATGTTTATCAGTTTGGGAAGTGTGGGCAGAGGGGGAAGCAACTCTTCTTGCTGTTTTCATTTTGCCTTTGCCAAGGAATAAACGTCAAGTTGGAGCAGTGTTCAAGTTTACCAGTTCACCAGGGGGAGAGCTGTTCACGTGACTGGAGCGTAGCCACCCAAGAGGGGAAGCCGGGCCTGTTCTCCTTCCCTGCTGCTGAACACAACCCCCACACACCCCTGCTGAGGGGTTTACTATGAAGCAAGGTCAACGCAGCCAGGCTTCCTCCACTTGAGCGGGCTAGACGTAACTCAGGCATTTTGTGCTAACAATGGTGATCTGGTTGATTTCCAGTCACGTCTGTGACAATGAAATAATTTTGCTGACTTGTGATGAAACGTCCCTCCCTGTCCCATTAATCTTGCATCATAGTGAACTCCCCAGGTCATCTGCTGCTCTCACAGTGTTCGCTATGTACAAACAATATTAATAAACATCCATTTTTAAAAAACAAATGTACACCCCCCCCCCCCCCCCAGTGAATAATTATTGATTATAAGGTTTCATAGCGTCTCTAAAGAATCAGCAACGTGGTGAAACGGCCGCCAGGGGTCAGTGTAGCTGTACTTTTAACTTTCCCTCTAAAATAGATGAATGAGCATTATTAGAGATTTTCCTTTGCTGTATCTTTAAGCACCACACCATTTTGCTTTATCTTTGTGCCACCAACACACTGAAAAAGTTAGACCCTTGACACCATTAACAGAATAAATTCTAAGACTTATTGAATGTTTCTGAAATAGATTAGTCATCAGTTAATGAGAAACAGAGCCTGGAGCCTCTCCCTCCATAAATCATATCCATAAACTCAAACACTCCTGCTTCTCTGCAGCCTATGCAGTATTTAGCAGTTGGGAAAAAAAAGATTCTGACATTCATAAACATGTTTTTTGTACATAAAGTTTATTGCAAATGGAAAAATCATTTAAAAATGCGATAACATTATATCATTAGTTAAGCCTCTGTCCCTGTACTTTTCTCCATTGCTTCCAACATCTGTGCTCCGACCCAAGCTGAACAAATTCACGTTTCACCAATCCGAGCCAACTTCGCTCTAGTCCTCAGAGAAAAACCTGATGTGTGGAGCAGGTTTTTACTTGTAGGACCAGTGGATCCAGTGAGGAAGGGTGCTAGCACATTTTGTTCCTGGCAGGCTGGAATATTACTAGCTGCGCAAAGAAGCAGCTCTGATTAGTTCAACCGTCTTCAGTTGTTGTTTAGCGTAACCTCCTTATTCCCATAACTGGAGCCTTTGTTGATCTCAGTCTGGCCAATCATCCAACGAACCCCCAATGAAGCTGTGAAGAAAAGATCAGGAACCTTTTTTAAATGAATATTCAAGTTTGTTGCAAAGAAGCTGTGAGCAGTTTTGAGTAGCAAAACAGGTTTTGTGTTTCTGTAGTAAATTTACTAACCTAATTTAACCTAATGAAAAGCCACTTGAATTAAGACTCAGGATCAGGCTGAATGGGGTGTAAAACATGAATCTTTGCAATTGGAAGCTGAGGGGTATGTCTAAAAGCCTAAAAGTAAGCTGAATTTTTTTGTTGCTTGCATTTTCTCCCTTAACCACAAACCATTTGTGCCATGCTGTCAAAAATGAATTACCAGATGGTGAATACATGCCTGAGCGCTCTTAGGGACATGCTACCAAGACTCACTACCGGTAATTACATTTCCCAAAAAAGGGGGACTTACATTAGACTTGTTGAATCTGCTGCTTTATGGAACATTCGGACAAAAAGGAGTTGATTAAAAACCAGCAACAGGCTGTGAGTCCCATTTCAGGGAGACTTCCCCTTTGGGCGCGAGTGCATGAAACCCACCTGCAGAGCAGAGAGCCAATGATGCTAAGATGGTTAACGTTGATCCAGAGCTGATCAGCTGAGCTAAAAACAGGCCTAGTGGGTAGAGGAGCAGGCAAGTCCAGAAAAGCCAGTTAATCAAGGTCCAGGGTCGACGTGGTGGGGTGACTGCCGGGCCAGGAAAACGCCCCGTCTGGGTGTAGTGCTCCTGGAAGCTGTCCTGTTGACACAATTGTACACACAAGACAGAACAGCACGTTCAAAGTCTTGTTCCTGTCTGACAGCTATGTAGCCATGAAATCTATCAGACGTCCTCTTTAACGTGCGCCCACCTTCTCCTGATAGAGTTTGTGGAGCCAGGCAGCACACTCTGCCTCACCTTCTGGTATCACCTCCAGCGGTATTCTCCTGTAACCGAGAGGGGAAGTAAGATCTCTCACATCAAGAGCAAATGCTCCAAGAAGGAAGTTGAATGTAGCAATACTGAAAACATAAACATGATCTCTACCTCACATATAAGTCGGCGTGATATTTTTTTCCGTTCAGAATGTCGAGCAAAGTTGGTGCCTGGTTGTTTCTGAAGTTCAGATTAGAGTCGTACACAGCTGCGGCTGGATGAGACGCATGACAACGGTTAGCCCTAAAATCATTTGATTTGCAAATACATGCAAATAAGCCTACTGCTCACCAGTTCCTCTGAGGTTTTGAACAGTTACCCAGAATCCTTTGGTCCTGGGTAGAAGGTGGTACTTCAGTTTGGGTAAACCTTTGCTCTCTGCCACCTGCATGCTGATCTGGTGCTTCTTAGGTGTGAAGCGTGTTCCTTCACAGAACAGCAAAAACTACCCCAGGAAAAATGGATTGATTACTAGAGGCAAAGTGCGCTCACCGAGAGTCAAAATGGAGCTGAAACATACCCAGAAGTTCTCTGGATAATCATGCAGGTTCTGGAGACTCTCTGCGACGGTCCTTCTGTCCTCTTCCCACTTCCTTTTGCAGAAAACTATCTCCAGGAAGTACCACATCCAGCCAATGATAGGTATATAACTTAACTCCTTTTTGGCCATCACCTTTGAGCTCTGGGAAAGATTTTAATAATTGAAACCGTTAAAAACCTGAAGAGATACCATGAAGGTCACCTGACACAAGTTCTTACCCCAAGAACACCGAACCTCTCACAGAAGGTCCACCCGCACAGGAAATCCAGCTCAAACCTGTGGTTGAGGAGGACAATGGCGTTCTCCTTTCCATAAAGCTGGTAGCTCTCCGGGTCTGTGTAGAGCGTGCATTCAGTTCCGGACCACCACTCCAGAGCAGCCACCATCTCTGTCACAACAAGGGCACGCATAATCCAGTTATTCAAGAATCCTTTGGGCATACATATTAATGTGTATCCACCTTCATCCAGAATGGACATTAATCTGACCGGGTATGGGAGTCCTGACTTACGGCTGCTGATGCAGTAGCCCAGTCTGATGTTGATCCTGCGGGCCACCTGCTTACTGATCAGCCAAAGAGGCAACGTACAGATCTGGACCACGTTGATAATGAGCCCACTGACCAGGAACACGTAGCAGATGATCAGTTGGCACAAGAACTGAGATTTCAGCACCTGCAGGAGGCCCATGGTTCTGCAAAAGTTGCACAATGTGACACATTAGATCGCAACTGTCTCTATAACCTGCAGGCACTTTCATGATCAGATGACATGTCCAAACATTGAGCTCTGTTAAACAGCTGTCTGCATCTGTCCTCTTTTATTTAGTAAATATGGCATAAATTGGCTATTCAAAATTGCTTTTGACCCCCCCCCCCCCCCACACGGCTTTTTCTTGAGACCATCAAATATTCACACAGTAAACCACCACTTTGACAACATCTGTTTAACTGGATCAAACTCTTAGTTCACGAGAACTTTGAAATATATCTTCCCTTTTATATAACTCTGACTTCATAGCACTGTAAAGCATTACCAGTATTTACCATAAAACAATGCTTAGAGCGACAGCAAACGCCTGCAAAGCTGACAAACTAGCTGACACTACAAATATTGGGAAAACATCGGATTTCAATGAAATCAGACGCGCTGAGTCAAAAAGCATTTCAACAGAGGGAGACAGCATTATTATTATTTAGTTTACTTCTGTACGCCTTATTAACCACGTGACACTTACCTGTCCCGAACTTGTCAGGATGACAAGCAGTGAAGAGAAAAAAGTGTATAATAAAAATAATTCCCCTGTTTTCGTTATTCCGTAGTTTGACTCTGCTGTCAGAAACCTTGGTAAACAATGTTCTTCACTCTTGCCCCAGCAAAAATGTGCCGTGTCGGAGAACCACACCCATCAGGAGGCCACGCCTGCCGCCTGGTCGCGAGGATGCAGACTTATGCAGGCGTGAGGTCGACTTCCTTCTAGAAGGTCCACGACAAAGATCGTTTATAACCTAAACAATAAATCCAAACTCTAACCAAATGGAGTACCGCGACCGCTGTCCTTACGCTGGAACTTTTCGGACTGACCGCGAAGGAAACATCCCCGCGCACTAACACGAGTTATGTCATGAGTTCAGCATTTTCCAGTGTAGTGGCAGAAAATGTATATACGATATTACGAACGATATGATTTAGAAGAATCATGTATTAATTGGGGTGAATACGTTTATCAAGATATGGTTGACGCTCAATGTTTCCCTGATGCTTGTTTAATTTTTCTGGTTCCAGACATAGTCACCGAGTAATGCATCTTCTTCTTATTTTTTACTCTTTGCTTTGATGCGTTTTAGCAACAGGAAACGCAGGCAGATATCGAAAGAAGATCAGAACACATCCGAGGTAACACCCAGAGGGTCAATAAAACACCGGAGGGTTTAGTTTTAGTTTTAGTTTTTTGGCTGGCACAAAGTCATTTTGATACTTTTTTTTCTTCATAATCTAAAATATAACCGTGCTTACAGAGCAGTTTCCGCTGTGAATGTTTCCGATATTAAAAAACAAAAAAAACCCAAAAACAAAACAGCACCTCCCTCTGTTGGTTAATATCTAACATGTCAAAATGAAAGTACCGGTAATCGATATCCCGTAAAGTTTAATCAAAATTGTAGCTCGTGGGGAGGACTACAGTAAGCAGTTATAAACAATTTACACCCTTTTTTCATTCCCACCGAGGAAGTTATAACGTAAATATATGCGATGCACAATACAGACTGATTGAATACAATTTTAATTGATAATAATAGTTTAATAGTATCCTGATTAAGGCGGTCTAATACAAATAATATCGAGGGAAAATTCACAAAAGAGTTTCAATACGAATAAATACAAATTAAAGACATTAAATTTGAATAGATTTAGTTGAGCTAGGAAAGAAAAGTTGTTCCTCCTGTGAACTCTAGAGGGAAGCAAATATTCAGGGAACGCCACAACTGTTGGACGAAACATCCTGTATATTCTTATAACCATATATAAGATAACCTTTATTCTAATTATTGTATTTATCAGTAGGTTTCGCCTGGACCACTGAAAATGATGGACTGGCCCCTCTTCTAATAAAAGATGTTATCTTCTCAGTTGTGGATCAGACCTTTGATTTGAAAGATGAAATGTTCATCTTTTTGATGTCAAACCCAAATGTATTCAGTTTAGAGCAAAAATGAAGGACGTGGCCTCACTATTTCAAGACTATTGAGGGGAGTGTATACCCCCTGTCCCCCCTCGCCCTGCCCCTTGCAACATCACACACCATTTAATGAAGGTCACTGGCATCCCGTGACCATTTCACCTTGAGGATTGTTGAGAAGTGTTTCCAAGCTATCGTTTTTTTTATAGGTCCCATAATAGTTCAGTGCTCCTGGCCCTTTTATGGCTGCATAACCTTAAAGAGAAGATGTGCCTGTCTGAAGATGACTAAACATACAGTAAAGTAGCTCAAAAAGCTCTTTAAGTTCAAATGCCAAAGACAGTGTGAAGGGACTCCAGGGAATTAAGCTCAGTGAGTGTTTGTGGGGCTTCAGAAGTGATAAAACCAGGCAGCTCGGACAGTTTGGGCTGAAGTTAGGATGTGGTAGCTATTTTCAACCCCAGTACCTTTCTACTGGGTTTGGTGTTATGTGTGTTGGGGATATTAATATCATATATAATAGACGGTACTAAGATGGTTAATGCTGCCATCATTATTTAGAGTGTTGTTTGTTCTTTAAAATTATTTTCTCTTAAAGTATAATGCAGTACTCTGTTTATTTCACTACTTCTTTTGGAAGTGCGTTGAGACTTATAGGATTTGCCCACTTTAGTTTAGTTAAAAGAACATTTTGTCCTCATTAAAAGCTCCACATCACATGAAGTGTTTATGAGGTAGCCAAATTTCATTTGCGGGGGGCATCTTTACCTAAATAAAATCCCTTTTCCCAAACTGAACAAGCTCTGCTTTCCCTGGCCCTTCTGCAGCTCCTGCACCAGGCCGATCACCACAGCAGAGCAACACCATGAGTGTGAATTCAGCTCTTTATATTTGTTGATTGACATCACCTTGCTTACAGTTATTGTTCCCTATTTAAATAAGCACCGAGGCTGTAAAACTAATTAGAAAAATCTTCCCTGTATCGAACCACTGTCTGAAAGAGCAAATGTAAGGGAACCAGTCTGCATCATTTTTTGACGTGTGGGAAAACTGTCCAGCTCGACACCAAAACATCTGCTAGAATCAATCTGGAAAGAGTATCTGCTGCGCGAGTTCCGTCTCTGGGTTATTCTTTTATTTGTAGGAATTAACTAGTTACCCCTTCTGCGTCCGGACACTTCCCAGCAGAGAGTAATCAGGCTGCGTCCTGCCAAAGCCAACAGAACCGATCCAGGAAGAACTCCAGGTCTGGCTCAGCAACACAGGGGTGATTTGGATGAACAGGCCCTATGAAGAATCCATGGAGGATTAAATAAAATTGCGGCATGAGTATGATTTATGAGCCATCCTGCATCAAGGCTTTACCCTTTTTACCAAAAACAAATTAACAAGCGATAAACGCTGGTACCTCCTCGAGGTAATAGATCAGAGGATGTTCCGAGGGTGTTCGCTCTGAGGTTTTGAGTCACACCTTAAAAATGCTTAAATTTTACTATAAAAATAGACAGACCTGCTTTGAAAGTCAAAGAGGATAGCCGTGCAGCTGCACATGAAGTCCGCTGCAAATGATTTAACCAGACACACCAGTCAGCTGTTACTGGAAAACTGCAAGATCCAAATAACTCAGGAAAACGTTTTGCCTCGGAAAAAAAGCTGCACTGTTTAAAACTTTGCACAGGGGTTAGTAAATCAGGTGTAAAAATGATTCCCCCCCCCTTTTTTTAACTTAATGCAAACTGATGAGAAAATGTGATGCTGATGGAGGCCCTTTCCATTTCACGCAGGGTGAGACTCTTTCATCTCATCTGTCAGAGGCCACAGCGGGGCCCCACTGACAAGATGAACCGCTGCTCATCAGCAGTCTCATCCTGCGCGGTTAACTGGAGGCACCTCTGGACAGATGTCAGGATTTGACATTCAGAGAAGAGATTCAGCACGAGGCAGAGCTCTGGTCAACGGTTGCTGCAGTAAAACCGTCACTCTGGGTCCGCCCCAAGTGTCCTAAATGAGACAGTATGACGTGGACAAGCAGCGAATGTTCCTCTGTTTCAGACACTTGTGCCAACGCAGCCAGAGCCATGGTATTGTTGATAAATCAGATCTGATTGTTCTCAGCTGCACAGCTGAAGGATTCTTTTCAGAAACGTTCGCTGTTCTGAACATCTTTGTTTCTGTGCCACATCTGTTTTTGCATCTGGTGGCTCAGTAATTTTTTTTCTCTTTTTTTTTTTTTAACATTGGAGGCTGCTTTATACAACAACAGTAAATCCAAATGTAAATAGAAAAAAAAAAGCTTTTCAACGGTTTATTATCTTTTTTAAAAATATATACAGTATATCTATTACTAACTTTATCTAAAATGGCAGTGCTGTTTTATTCTAAAAAAGATTAGATATGTGTATTGACAATCACAGTACATCCCTGCATGATGATAACAACAGTATTTAAAAATAACTGAAGTGATTCGGTGTGTTTTCAAGCAGTTCAGATGAAGTTGACCCAACTTTTAAATGTAATCCTGTTGTCCACACGAACACTTTCCAGCAGACGTGGTGAATGAGCCTCAGCGGTTGTGTCAGCATTTCTAGAGAAATCTGGGACACTTTTACTGCTTTCCCAGCTGGCGAAGACAAAGACGATCTAAACTGTTTTTTTAGAAGCTCTGAAAAAGACTTCGACAGGCTTCTGGTGTTGCAACTGTCACCCACAGACAGGCCGAGCTGTTAACCTATAAAAACCCCACAGCCCGAGAGAGAGCCATGGCACAGCCCGTTAAACACATGTTCACATCATCTTCATGTCACGGCTTTTATGCAGGAGAAAGTTACGTTTTCTCTTAACTTTGTTTTGCTTGAGTTAGTTGACACAGTTGGATTGAGGACACGCAGAGTATCGAACAAGGCTTCAGCCCAATTCAAAATGTTTTAAATGTCCGTGGAGAGCAAGTGAGAAGGCAGTTATGCCAGTGATAAAATCCAGTTGGAAACACACAAATCTTTGTGGGAAGTTTTCGTAATAATGACTTCATGCATTACCCAGCTCCCAACACTAACCATCCCAACTAACCCCCCCTAACAGTAACCCTAACCCAAACCCAATTCTAACCTCAAACTAAGCCTAAAACAGTCCTTTAAAGTTGTGGGGGCCAGCTAAAATAGTCCCAAGATGAACAATATAGTTTAAGAAATAAACTACAACCACAAGTACTCAGAACAGTATTGCGTGCCCATCTAATCAAAAATCTAAAAAACTAATATATGTTACATATTAAAAATCAGCTGTTGCCTTCCAACTATAACATCAAACCATGAAGAAAATGAGTGAAGAGTGGAAAATTCTGGCAGGTTTTCCATCAGTACTGTAATGGGGAATTGACCCCCACCCCACCCCTCTCCATTGTGATTGGCTGCTATCGTCACAAAACCTGCCAAGTGTATTTTCACGAGTGGATGTTCCATTACAACAGAGAGCAACATGGCTGAAAAACCCATCAGAGATGTAAAAGGATACGGTGTGATCGCATGTTTCCACTGGTGAAAAAAGGGAGGGGAGCTTGTTGCATTGTAGTCCCACTCATAAAGAGCAGACGCGGCGCTGCCTTCAGCCCTCTCCTCACGTGTTGATGTATGAGCCTTTTTAAGGGCTGCAGCACTGACGATGTGAGCAAACACTCGGCACACTTGCTAGGATCACAAAATTCACTGATTTTTTTAAATCCGGGTTCCGGGTTTGAAACCCCGGTGGTCCAAGATGTACCCTGACTCTCACCCAAATTCAGCTTTAGCCCTGCCTTGACCCCGCAAAGGGATGAAGTGGTAGACGTTGGATGGATAGTTTAAATGTTCCCAGTTGTTAACTATCAAACCAACTGCAACCCTGACAAAATGACAACATTTGTAGCTAATCTAAGAGCTTTGACATTGAAAAGTAACAGTACGTACATCTTATCTTTGCTGTCAGGGCTTTCAACAGCTCCTTTCTCCGTGGGAAATCAGTTTTTTTTAGAGTTCTGGTTTCGTGTGTGTGTGTGTGTGTGTGTGTGTGTGTGTGTGTGTGTGTGTGTGTGTGTGTGTGTGTGTGTGTGTGTGTGTGTGTGTGTGTGTGTGTGTGTGTGTGTGTACACTGGCTCGCTCTAAATGGACACTTAATGGAACTGAGCAACTGACAGGTTTTTCCTGCTTTGGCACATCCAGCTGTGCTGTGCAACTGATCGGTTCGCGCTCGTCTATTATCTTTGAGGGCTGTTGAAAAAAATTCACCCCCGGAATTTCAAATTAATTAAATCTTTTGGACTTTTGGTTGGAAATGTCCAGTCATACACTGTCAAGCATCCATCTCTGACATATGAATAGATGAAAAGTCAAAATCAACCATTTTCATTAAGAATGTTGAGCATGGTGGGGTTTTTGTTAATTTTTCTTTTTTGTTTTAATTTAACTAATAAGACAATTTTGTTGTGTATATAAAAAAATAGATAAATAATTAACACGCACACACACACACATAGTGCTCATACAGTTCACCATCATTACCTTAACCTAAGTTCCAGTCTTTCTTACCCTTAGAAATACAAATTTAGGAACTTATTAAAATGGGTGGAAGCTAAACAAACCTAAAAGTGCTCCACATGTATTTAAAATAAAAAATATCCCCCAATAGTATCAAATTTCCTAAAAATCCGCATTCATTTTTTGACTTTCCTGGTTTAAACCACAGTTTAATCATTTCAGCATTAAGTCAATCCAGGCTTCGTCCCATCCAGCTCCACCTACAATTTCTGAGCCCTGTTGGTAACAAACACACAAAATATTTTGAACATGGAGTCCAGATCCAGATATGGATTGTCGCCAAAAGTTACTCAACTCATTGTTGGGTCATAACTAAGCCACGCGCCAAAATTCATCTGAAATCAGTCTCAGCTTTTTGGGTTACGAGGATAGAAATTACGCAAACACACACAAACCGGCGTCTCCAAAAAGTCGTGACGAAACTACCTCTGAGTATTAATGATGTTTGCATTCTTGGATGATGGGATTAAAAGAAAAAACACTTTTTCAAAGCAAAAGGATTTAAGGGATATAAGGACTGTCTCTGGATTCCGAAAGAAACAAACGCAGCAGTTTATTTTTAAAGCCAGATAAATCAGACAGAAGGAGGCTTTTGAGGTCGTGCAGGTTTGTGCGGGGTGACTGACAGGCCATGACTTCACCACATGATTTAATGGCCCTTTCTCAATATGTGTACTTCTCAGTCCTGTTCTCGTGCTCTTGTGAAATGTCACCAATCGCCGCCCAAGTATGGTTCCAATCCAACATTTGCAACCTGCCAAGTATACTCCAAGTTTCCTGGAAGTGTACTTGCTCCGCCCATTTTATCAAGTTTATGTCAGATGTGATTTGTGTGTGACTTGGTGCTGTTTCTCAAGTCACAGTCTGTGAAGTTGTTTTCAGTATCTTACCTTATTGTATTTTGTACTCTTTCTGTAGTCACTGTGGTTGAGGTTAGCAGGTGTAATACGCTGTAATGCTGATGTAATATAGCATGTTGCTTTAAATTCAAGCTCCTTTGACCTTTGATCAACAAAAGATCAAATGACTCCGTGTTGATGGGGTCCTGGGAGGGCAGCCGCAGAACGAGCTGGCTCTTTGTTGGGTGTCTTCTTGTCCTGTGAACAGGCAGTGAGACCTACTACAGCGCTTCCATTTCACACTGTTGCCACTGAGACCCAGGTGGGGAAAAAACCCAACACCTTGGAGTCATTGTTGGATGCTATAAAAACCTGGCCCGAATAATATTTGGGTGACTACATATAGATCTGTTGCTTGTTGGAGCTGTGATGATAGCGGTCAGTGAACATCTCAGAGCTTTTGCTGCTGGACTCCAGCTCCCTGCCCCCTGCTCTCTGGGAGGAATGACTGCGTGCCCCCAGAATTGGCTGACAGAAGGATATTTTCCAAATGACTCGGGTTGCTCATGCCCTGAAATGAATGACTTGCTTTATTTCGAATGACAGGCTGACTGCTTTCACAGCACACTTACTCCTGGCAGCGCCGCCGTCACTTTGTTCAGCGGCAGCGGAGCTTCGTCATTAAAAGAGGCGGTGGGAACCGTCGGTGCCGGTTTTCACTTGGATTACGGGAAGCAGAGAGAAAAGCATGCTTCCTGCAGGTCAAAGCCACGGTTGGTCTTTGATCTGAGGCCGGGCAGCTGAGGTTTCAGCGCCGTTTCAGCTTCGAGTTTTCTCCAAACAGCACAATCTCTGGTGAGGCACAGTTGCTGGTGGGCAGGTTTCCCCACTTTTAAACTCTCTGTTGGGAGGCTCATTATGCACAAATATGACAGCAGCATCCATCTTCTTACCTAACTCCTGGAAAATAAACTAATGACCGAATTTCCCAAAGTGTTATACTAGAAGAAAAACAAATCAATACAACTGAAC
The DNA here is from genome assembly GCA_016586285.1 of Arothron firmamentum. Classification (NCBI taxonomy): domain Eukaryota; kingdom Metazoa; phylum Chordata; class Actinopteri; order Tetraodontiformes; family Tetraodontidae; genus Arothron; species Arothron firmamentum. Next base: position 80,392 of record BJFM01000701.1, on the reverse strand, counting down.
TGTCCAACATCTTGTTGTTGAGAAACTGAACTACTGTCTCGTTTCTTTAACTGCAGAGAAAATTTAGATGTCTAGACCAGATAAGCCTTTGTTTTTTGGCAGCCTATCAGCAGTCATTTTAGTCAGTAAGCTGCATATTAAATAACATCACTCATTTGATTCTGACACCTATTCCTTTGTGTGTTGCTAAAGGGAACAAGTGACCTGAAAAAACCGCCTGTGGGACAGTGGATTGCTATTTCTATGTTTGTGCTTTTTAGACATGTGATCTAGTTCTGAGCCTTCATCCATCCATCCATTCATCCATCCATTCATCCATCCATCACTCCTGCCTCAGCTTTTCTCCTGAAACTGTGTTTCCATTCTTCTTTTCTTTTAACAAGCGTGCTCTTTTATACCTACCTCAGCAGAAAACACCAGTTAACTGTGTCACACGTTGACATCCTCTGGCGGAGCTGCTCTGGGTTTGTGCGCATGAACCACAAGTGCCAGACCCATAGCCAAGTGTTTGCCACGTGGGCGATTCCAAGTGTCTTAACCCAGATATCTCTGGCAGAGCGCTGAGAGCTTTTGACTTCCCTATTTTCCTTAATAGCACATTTTCTTCCCTGGCCTCACCATCATTTACTTAACCCCTTTACTCCCCTGGTTTCCACACGGTGAGACGGATGGTGTAGTGCAAAACCACAGACAAACCCAGCTTGCCTCTCAAAAATTTCAGCTCAGTCCTGTAAGCGGGTGTGCACATTATCACAAATCCTTCAGTTGAGGAAATGCAACATTCCTAATTTTTATTTGACCATCAGGGAGTTTAAGCACAGATTAAATTCTGTGCGCTGTTGTTGCCTGTTCAAAACCATTTAAACATAATCAGCACAGTTATTTGTCAGGCTTTTTCATTAATGCCACAAAATAGAATTGTTTCAATTTCATGGTTTCCTGACTGCATACTCTCGAAATAGATGAACAAATTAGAATAGCGGTTGATGGTTTGGAAAATTAAATAAAAATGAAAAACCTTCAAATGAGCATGCTAATCAACTAGCTACATAACTAATATGTGACATAAGAAGAATCATCTAAGTAAAATTAACTGTGCGATATGTATATTAGATACATTAATTCTCAAAACCGTATTGACCATTAGTTATAGTTGATAATCCATTTATTGTACACAACAGGCACAATGGCGTACAAGACATTTAGTTATGAAAAACAACAACTTTACACTGTTTGCAGAAAATACATGTCTGACAATACACGGTTACCAAAAATATTTTGTGCATTGCAATCTTTAAAACAAACAAACAAACAAACAAGATGGAAACCAAACAACACAAATACTATACAAATGACATAAAGGTTGTACACAAACACATCCTCATTTACAGCAAATAATCACACAGATGTCCCTTTTTTTTTGAGAACTATATCTGGATTTCTTTATCCAACATCGACACCAACACAATTCCTCTAAAATAAATCCACCAGGGTTATGAATGATGGATGAAAGCGTAATTTGCGTGCAACTTCTGGTGTTGTTCTACCTTTGTGATGTCAAAACCGCTAACCTCTTCCACCTGCTGATGGAAACCCTCACATGGTGCTTGTTACTCGTTCGATTCACTGAGAAAATTTACCTGCTGGTGTATTATTTTCACTGCGTTTAAACTGATGCCAGTACTTTGCTCAGTTGTGTTTACACACAAAAGTGTTTCAATATGATACACAGGCTAATTATGACGGAGGAGCATTTAAAAGCTCTCACAGATGACTCGGGGTAGCTGACCACCAAGGTGATACATCACACGACGGACGAAGAGACAGGGGTCTGCAGAGCTAGGACAATAAACACGGTGGAACTTTACAGATACGTAGTACCAGAATTACGTAACTTTCTTTGGCAACTGCTAACAGATACGTAAACACGCCACGTTTATTTTCGCAATTACTGAAAGCAGCTGATGTTTAACTTTAAGCAACAGTGATTTTGCGTTGTCTCGAGATTTGTGTCCTTCAGTTCCGCATTTTGTCAGTGTAAACAAATAAATAATATTTACATACTCTAGTTAAAATGCAAACAACAAAAAAAGCTGAGCATAAATAATTTACAATAGGAAATATAATACAAACTTAGTATAAACATCTTTGGCATTTACTACTTATCGTTTTGCGAAATTCTTCATTATAAGTGTTAAATATGAAATGAATTTATAAATGTCTTCAAAAGGTTAAACGTCTTAGTTGCAGTTTGAAAGTTATGCTTTGCAAAACTGAAAGCCTTAAACAGATATTCTTTTCTTATTTGCCTCTTTCCCTGAATTTGTAGTTTCTTTCAAATGAATATCGCAAAAGAAATCAAATCCGTTTCAGAATTTTGAGAAATTTCGATGGAGGCAGGCTAGCCTTCCCCCTTTGCTACAGCACAAAAGGTAAAAAAACATCATTTATCCAGTCTGGATCAGTGAAATGAGGCAAATAACAGAAAAAAAAATAAAAATAATAATGAGAACAATCGGGTCACTAGAAAGTTGTTAAAAAATAAAAAAGTGTGAAAACATATACCGTATGTGAGTGCTGTACAGTGAACCCTTTAAGTTGCAGACATTGGTTACTACACGAGTCAAAAGTAGATAATCTGCTGATCCTCTTTTTCCAGCTTGGGAATCGTATCAACAGGAAAGCTGAAAATGACCATAATTTCTTCTGGATAGTTTAAGGCCAAACACAGAAGAAGTACGGAAAGTCTTTGTGATGATTTGGTGTTCTTATCTGTTACAGTCTGGTGCTTCTTTTTTTTTTTCCTTCTTAAACCGGCCTTGGTTCAGTTATCTGCAGAAAGATGGAGAAAACATATCCCAGTACTGCAACATTTACAATGAGTGTGACATTCTATTACACTCATGAAGCCAAAATGGTGGGATGCAGCAGAAACGTGTGCAAATGGAGCTTTGTGTAAATAAACTGCAGGCTTTTTTTCCACTGTTTAGCAACACTTTAAGTTCTTGCCATGATGACACAAGGACTTTCACGATGCAACACAGACATTTCAGATGAGTGAGCAGACAGACGGGAACATAGCGTGACTTTTTCTTGCGTTTGCCCATAAACAACACATACCCCCTCCTTTAATTACCTTATGAACACTGGTGGCAACTCCTCCTTGTCTGAGGTTTGAAAAAGATTTCGAGGTTTTAAAAAATAAAATAAAATAGGACTGCTTCGTAAGTAGTTTTCTCCCCCCCCCCCCTCCTGTCCATAAAATAAGAAGAAAGTGTTTGCACTAACCTCGGCACTCATATTTGAGGTCGGAGAAGAACACCAGCTCTTGAGAGAACACAAACAGGCCTAATCTTCCTCCGGCGAATGTCTTGTCGTAAATGGGTCCTGAGTCGGCCATGATCTGTTTACCTTCGTAGACCACAACCCTGCGCAAGCCAATAAAAGATCAAAAATCTCTCTGTACATTCATATATAGCAATTAAAAAAAAAAAACCCTAAAAACTTTATTCACCTTATAAAACCTGTCTTGGGTCTGTGGATAAGATGCCACCTGTAAGCTGTATAATCCTTCCATCCGATGTTTTTGGGGTCATGCCACAGAGTGCGCACCTATGTAAAACCGTTGATGGGATACAATGCTTTTATAGCTGTTAAAACAGACAGATAACTGGCAGGAAGCGTGCTGCCCACCTGCCCGGGGGTGTTGCCTGTGTGCCATAAAGCATTCCTGAGGTGTTCTCCTGTGCCAGTGCTCGAGTTGACAACTTTGAGCGAGACGCCAGAAATGCCGAAGGCCTTAGAGGGCTTGTCCTCCCAGTACGTCTGTGTAATCTGCTTCCACATCACTACATAAAACCGACTGCTTGACTGGTAGCCAAACACAAAGCCCGCGTAGTCGTCGTCTCGGTCCGTGTTGACGTACATCGTTCCGCTGAAGTCCACGGCGTTGAACTCATCGAACCCTGCAGCGGTGGGAAAGAAACATGATCTTCAAACCAGTGGCTCTGCACTATTGATATAAGGAGGCTGAAAGTGTTAAACTCGCCTACTGCGATGCCTGGGTCAGAGTTGGCAGTCTGAACCAGCTCTTTGCCCTGGTGTCTCACCACCCAGTTGGGATCAATTTGAGTGGTTCCCTTAGGATCTAAGTGGACCATCTGGAACTTCCTGAAGTCTGTAACACTGATGGCATTGTTCTCTGGACACACATCCAGTATGTCTGGAATACTGTCATTGTCAAAGTCATCTTTGCACGCGTCTCCTCTTCCATCGCCTGTTCAAACAAAAGTGAAATTAACAGGTTAAACCTTGCTGAAAGTAGCTTCTCCTGCTATAAACCATATTTTCCAAAGTGTGGAGAGTTCCTCCTAGTTCACTGAGAAGGAGAGAGGAAAAAAGTCAACCTTTGCCAAGTCTCCAGAGGAAAAACAACATTTTTTAAATTGATTTTTAGAACTATCTGAGACCTTAAGTCTTTCTCTAGTTTTACTGGCCAGGAGATCAAAAGATGCCAGCATCTAATCCATCGCATGAAATGCTGCCACAACCATTTCTCAAGGACCTCAAATAATTCCATCAAACCCTGGCTGCCAGGCTCCGAAAAAATGTGTTTCTGGTGCATCAGCCTGTCTCCGTGGTCTGTTTTCAGTTAGAGTCAGCTGTACAAACTCCAGGTAACCCTGCTTCAGCATGGTGGATTCATTATGACCAAAGCTTAATGGAAATAAAAATACTGACCAGTGAAGTCATGCAGAATGACATCACCTGTGCCAGTTGGAGTTGATTCTTTCCACAGCTACCACATTTCACACCTTATGTGATGAAGCTAGATGCTGAGAGTGGAAACAGTCATAAAGAAAAACAATGTAAAGCCGCATTTATAGCTTTATAGTTTGTGTGTCGGCTAGAAAATAGAACCACCTCAGTGGCTTCTCACATCAGGTCTCTTGATTATTTCTGGTTAAGACAATTTCGTTGTGCTATTGCACTTTGTACTACTGTACAATGACAGCAAAGACTCTTGATTCTTGAAAAATGACTTTTTAGTGTTTAGAGAAGATTAGACCGAGATTATTCTTGGTTGTGCCGGAGGGATGATTCATAGATATCAGTCTTGATTTGGCATATACATGTTTTAAGCTATACAACAACGGCCATAAAGGCAACAATAATGATCAATTAAGGTGATGGATCAATTATAAGTTGTGGTGATGTAATGCAATTCAGTGTAGTTGTTATCATGATAATGAGCAAACCCCGTTTCCAGCTATACCCTAAAATGTTTAATGTTTAAAAATGCCATGTCCTCACCGTCAGCGTCCAGCTGGTCTGCGTTGGGCGTCAGCCTGCAGTTGTCCCTGTCGTCAGGTATTCCGTCGTTGTCGTCGTCATTGTCACACGCGTCCCCTTTGCCGTCCTGGTCGTGGTCAGCCTGGTTGGAGTTGGCCACGTAAGGGCAGTTGTCCTGGTTGTTCTGATGGCCGTCTTCATCGATGTCCTGGTTGTTATCGCACTGGTCCCCAACCAGGTCATTGTCTACGTCCGTCTGATGAGTAGACAGATGTTGTAACAGGTCATCAACACGTTCTCTGCTGCAGTTGAACAGAAGCGAGTGACTTTGTGAAGCGCGGTCCCAAACCTGGTCGGGGTTGTGCAGCAAGGGGCAGTTGTCACACTGGTCACCAACACCGTCCATGTCAGTGTCTTTCTGGTCGGTGTTGTAAACATATGGGCAGTTGTCATTCTCATTTAGGATTCCTGAGGGAAAAAAAATCAGACAAATGATGACATTTTAAGGATTGAAGCTATAAATTTGCAGCCTCAGAAGCCTGGTCGGAACATGGTAGATCTGTGTTACCATCTCCATCGATGTCCACCGCACAGGCATCTCCCTCGCCGTTGTGGTCGGTGTCTATTTGGGCAGGATTATGCTCATAGGGGCAGTTGTCGCAGCGGTCGCCCACCTCATCCTTGTCGAAATCAAACTGGCGAGGGTTGTAAAGGAGGCCGCAGTTGTCCTGTTGTGGAAAGATTCTGGTTGTCAGTGAGCCGTTTGAGCGGAATGAAGAAACAATAAAACTGCACGTGTGCTACCGTCTCGTCAGGAATTCCGTCATTGTCGTCATCCTTGTCGCAAGCATCTCCCTGACCGTCTTTGTCCCAGTCTTCTTGTCCAGAGTTGGGGAGACTGGGACAGTTATCCTGAAATAAAAACAGAACGTTTGTGGATCCTTCTGTAATTCTGCAGGATGGACAACAGTAAATGCCAGACTGCTGCTTCTTTTACCTTCTTGCAGTGATAAGTGGCGTTAGCGCCACACACGAGGTTTTGATTGGGCCAGCCGTCCAGATCCGAGTCCTCTCCGCAGATGAAGCCATCCCCAGCGTAACCAGTGCGACACTCACACTTGTACATGGGGTCGCTGAAGTGGCTGATGTAGATGCATTCCGCATGTTTGTGGCAGTTGTGGGTTTTCTCCTTGCACGGGTTCTCGGGTTCACACACCTGAATGGGCAACAGAAACTGTTGAGCCACCAACTGAATCTCACCACTTCTATTTGTCAGTTCTGGGTCCTCAGTCCGAGTTGGCACAAAACATGTAGTACACGAAATCCTACTTAATGCACCAGAGTACCACCCACTGCTGTCATACTGCTGCGGCCCAGGAAACCTGCAGCTGCCAGTCATTACCAGAGGATGAACTTCGGTTTGGATGCCATTCCATGAGCTCACAGAGCAGAAAGTGACAGCAGGGAACAGGTCATTGATCAAAACTGTGGAAACTGGGGCATGGTTTTAAAGCCAGTTGCCCCTGAAGGAACCGTAAATTAGGACGGTGGATTTGACTAAATGCTTCACTCAAATGTGACATTAAAAGGAGGAAAGTGTAACCATCTTCAGTCACATGTTTATCTTCAGTACCTCAGCTTCAGATGCATCTGGTCAGTACCCTGTCTGTGCTTGAGTCACCTGCTTGTTTTTCTTGGCAGCCTCCACACCCATGCCAAAAGGCTGGTTGCCCTTGTAGCGCTTCGGACAAGGTAGACAGTGGAAACCTGGATCCGTGTTGACGCAGCGCTGTCTTCCGCTGACTTTGTAACAAACGTCAGATACCATGTCGCACTAGAAATGAGTGAAAAATAAACCTTGGTAACATGCAAAAGAAAGTCACATGACAGTAAAATAGATACGCTGCAGATTTCTACCTCATTCAAATCATGACAGTTGGTACCATTTCCACGGAAACCTGCTGGGCATGGGCCACAGTCCCAGGATCCATCTGGAGAGCTGTTGCACTCCACTCCAGCAAAGCATGGGTTGGACAGGCAGCCATCTGACAACAAGGTTTACATGACAACAATGTCACTGATGACAGATGTTTAATACTAGCTTTGCTCCCTGGGGGATCTATCACTGCTGTATCAAGACTATCCCCAACAATTTTTCTGTTAGGTTAGGGCCCTTTGCATGTATGGATATTATCAATATTTGAGTCATTGTAGTAAATATGAGTAGCACTGTTACTGTGGAAATCAGTGGTTTGAGGGCAGATCGGAAGCGACATTCGTGATAGATTCTTCTCATGATGTTTCTATGGTTTAAAACACCATGTGAACTTATTTGTGCTCACCTATGGGGCAGAGTTTTTTGTTACAGCTGTCGCTGTCGCTGGCTTTCCCGATACACCTCCTGCCGCCATACTGAGGCTGGGGGCTGTTGCACTCACGCGTCCTAGTTTTGACACCTCCTCCACAAGTTACTGAGCAGGTTGCCCATGGAGACCAAGGGCCCCAACCACCATCAACTAATAAAACACACAAAAAGGAGAAAAAACTTCATTTGAGTGAGAATGGCGAGGTGATCCCACAGATATCAAAATCCTTAATTTCTGAATATTTTAACATTTCAGGTCAAAATCTGATAAGCGGCTCTGTGGAATGTGGAGCCTAATGCTATGAAGGGAAACAGGCTGAGCTTATTTGGGTCAATGTTTCCTGAGTGATAGAAAAGAGGTCAGCCCAAAACACATGGGGAATGTTGCCTTGTGGGCAACCATAATGCATGAAGATGTTTGGTTGCTTGCCAGGGATGCAGCGGTAAGGGACATGCAGCCTCAAGGGTTAATTAAATACTCACTGGGACATGGCTCGGCAGTGCAGACCTGAGTCTCCCTTCCATTCCCCTTGCAGTCTTTGCCTCCCATTTGAGGCACAGGAGCATTGCAATGTCTTATCCTGGTGATCTGTCCTTCCCCACATGTCGCTGAGCAGGAGGACCATGGTGACCACAGACTCCAGCCACCGTCCTGGCGAACTAGATGGGGGAAACAAAAGTCAAACATGTCAGGGAGGGACTGGAACTTGCATGCATTTGTACTATTACCACCACATCAACATTGAGAGCATGTGGAAGTCAAGGGTTCAGTCCCTACACTGAGACCAGCCCCCAACACTCCGAGAGGTGTATTTGGACTTAAGTGGGAGGAGACTGCAACCTGATCATAAGAGGCAGGTTTTTAGAGTAATTTCGGTCTTGCTCAGATGGATCTATTGAAGGCATGAACTTTGCTGTCTTTTGTTTAGAGAATGTCATCTTCTATTCAACCCAGTCTTGACTTTCTCCACCGTTTCATCCCTTGTCTTGCACCCATATGTCAAACTCTTGTTTCAGATTATTGTGCAGCTGAGACAAAGGCCTCCTTTGCTCCAGATAATTAGACAGCTGTGTGGTTACTGCCGCTCCTTTCAATTAAAATGGAAACTGGAACAAAGGAAAGAATTAAAAAAAAAAAACCTTACCACGGCTATCGCATTTGACCAGGCTACACTTGCGAGTTTGGATCGAAGGGCCAGTGCAGGGGTTACTAGTTGCGTCACATGAGCGCCCCCTTTGCTGAGTTCCTGTACCACAGGTGACAGTGCACTCTGTCCACTCTGACCAAGGGGACCAGCCATCGTCACTGTCCACAGCTGGTAACAGTGAAGACACACGTTCAAAATCAGCTCCTTTTTAATGAATAAATGTTGACATCAGTGCGATGACAAAAACAATCCAAATACTCACGTAGACACACGGGGCAACACTCTTCGTCTAAAAATGAGGGACTGGCACAGGCCACTGGGGGACATGTTATTTGGTGACACACAATCTTGGACTCCTGTCATGAGGGAATATCGGCTCTATCACCTACATTTGCACTGAATCTGCACATTTGCCGTGGCACTACCTGGCAGGTACACTTGGTGCAGCTGTCCACAATCCAGTCCTCTTTATCTTCAAACAGCCGGCCATCCTGCCAGCACATGTTTTTCTCTTTGGAGTTCTTCATCTTGCCAAGGGCTTCTTTCATAAGCGTGTTCTCCTCTGTCTGAAAAGAAAACATCCACACTTGTAGTGAAAAAGGGATTTCAGGATGTAGAATGAACCAGAGGAATCCCCAATACTCTCATTGCTTTACATTTTAATTAAAAAGTTTCAGGTTGAATACTGGTCAATAAATTAAAACTAAATTGTGAAACACGAGTTACTATGCTGATCAAAAGCACATAAAACAGCATTTATTTATAACGTAGGAAGACCTGAATTGCTTTTCTCAGTAGAGACACTGGGTCACATTATATCACATCACACCCTGACATTTCCAACCATCAGGATCTTTTTTTGGTTACATCTCATCCAGCAATCCATTGTTAATGAATGCGTCATCTTTTACCAGATGAGTGATTCATCACATCCTTTTTCATGACAAAAGCGAAATGGACCAGAAAGCAGATTTAACTATGCATGCGGCGACTGTGGGTTGGCGAACAATTCCGCCTTTATACAACAATATTTGAGAATTTTAAACACTCCACCCTAAATAAATTAGTGCAGCTGATACTTTATGTCATTTCAATAAAAAACCTTTCATGCACGGCAGTTAATATGTTATCTAATGCAGGTGGATTTTCAGCATTTTCTGACATCACAACTGGCCACCAACTTAACTAAATTACATCTTCATGACTAAAAAATCTGCTCCAAATGAAAAACATGCTGATCCGGCTGGGCTTATAACAACGCTGTGTCTCCTGCAGAATTTTTATCTTTGTTATCGTCTTTTGGTAAAAAAAAAAAGGTTTTCATGTAAGGATCCTCTGTATCAGCACAAAAGTTACTACATATATAGGTTTGTGTGCGTATCCATCAGAAGACCCTTGCCGTCAATGGTAACAAAAAATAAAATCTGCTTTGGATTTGTTCACATTTTAAGCATCATGTTTCTCTTTATTGCACATTTTTGGGGAAAACTCTTTGTAACCTTCAACACAGTTGGAAACCGGCACCCAGTGGCAGGATTCCCGAATACTCAGGAACTGTAAGTGGATGAACAAAGCCCAAATGTTTTTGTCTAAATAGGCAGAAAGTGTAGCACTTGAATCTAAGGCACCACTTGGTCTGGAAGAGCCTCAGGGACCCTTTGGAGCGTTTTTTCCCCCAAGGACTATACCCAGACTCTGAGGAAACACATGGGCTGTTTAAACACAGCCAGACATTAGACTGGACCACAGCTCTGTCAGGGGACCACTTCCTATATCCACATGTAACATGTCATAAAATCTGTCTGACTCATGCTGCCACAGATAGCATGAGCCAAGCAGATTCAGTCATCACAGGGGATTCTATAAACAGTCCTGCGGCGAAAGACTGTTTGCTTTTTAAAGCAATGTAGGTTACCTAGTAACCTAATTCCAACTTCTTACCTCCTGGCTACCGTGCTGAGAATTGTATGCTTTACTTTCTTAAAATGTCAATTTTCTCTAAAATATTGATTTTCTTTGGGCAACAGCAGCAGTGGTCCATCCGGAGTAAAACAAACACGGGGCAGAAAAACACACTACCACTCACCACTTTTTGCAATCCGTCAATGAGGTTGCTGACTACGACGCGAAGGCCGTTGAGCTCCTGGAACATGGTGCTCAGTTCCTCACAGGAGCGCTCGCACATGTCAGATCCCACCTCGTCTGTCTTCTGGCCTATAACATTTGTGGTGATGGAAGGACTCACATCCACGATCTCTGTATTCTCCCTCACGATGTTAACGTCGTCTGAAGAGGCAGGAGGAGGGGTCAGAGTGAGTGCTCAAAGGGCAACAGTGGTGCTGGACAATCAGAAACAGTCTTTTGGCTAAAACAAAAAAGAGTCTGATTTTTAGTGAATGATTTCTGTTGGCACCCGAAAGATCATGAGATCATTTCCTTGACTTTATGAATAATGGAGATTTTCAGCATGAATGTGAATGCTTGGAGTGACCAAATAAAGGACGACCAAAGAGGAGATTTATGGACATAGTGCAAGAGGACATCAGCAGAGTTGGTCTGAGAGACGAGGATGCAGGGGACAGGGATAGATGGTGATGGTTTATTGGCTGTGGCGGCCCCTGAGGGGAACAGCCAGAATTAGAAGAAAAAGAAAAAGTGACCAGACAGATTTATTAACAAAAGACTGATGACTGAGGAATAGATGAGTCTAGTGTCAGAATTTATCATGACCCTCCACAGTCATCTAATCGAAATCTTTGCAATATACAGGTAAAATTATGAGATTTATTCTAATCCCTGCAGAATTCACAATGACTGGATAGAATTTTGAGTATCTACCCTTTAAATTCCTTCTGCACATCAGAAAAATGTGAGGTCAGAGCAGCTGCCATTCATACACAGGAGGACATAAAGCTTGGGACCTGCTGTGTAAATTGGTAAAGAATAATGGTTTAGGGCTTTTGAATCAAACTGTCCTTCAAGTTACACAGGGTTGTCCCATTCTACACCATACTTTTCAATCTGCTGAATTCATCTGAATCTCAGTAGGGCCTTGTGCCATGTGTGAGCATGAATGAGCGCAAGCTTGCCTGTAAATGCATTCAGGCATTCTTTTCTCCCTGATAGACTCCCTCTAATAAAACAAAAAAGCTTTCCTTTGAATGCTGCTTCTAAACAACTATCATGCTAGCTTTAGAGTGGGTGTATGCTTGATTTTTCCGGCACTAAGACTGCTACCAGTTCTGAACCCTGACTAGAACCAGCCAACATGGAGAAAATATCCAGGCTTTGGTAAGATTTGCTAAACAAATAAACTCATTCAGCTGAAACTCAACACTGCTTGTGGCAACAGGCATGCCACAACCTTTCCATCAAACACACACACTCACACACGGACGGACCGACGCGCACACACATGGCATATGGATTTGCTTTGTTGCGCCAAACCAAAGGCAGGGCGTCCAGACCTGGTCCATGACCTCTGGCCCCACCATACACACGTGCTCCTGCACAAAGGCTGATCTAGATATTTATCAGACGTCCCTGTTAGTTTCAGGCATTCTTTGCATCAGCTCGGTTGGAGATCAGGGGGTACTGTTTCTCATGTGAGCAAAGCTTCAGCTGAGAGAAGTAACTTAATCAGCCAAATCATGACTTCATTGTGTGTTTGTGCATGCATGTGCGTATGCACAAACAAATGTGTGTGTGTGTGTGTGTGTGTGTGTGTGTGTGTGTGTGTGTGTGTGCAGTGTGTGTGCAGTGTGTGCAGTATGTGTGTGTGCAGTATGCAGTGAGAAGTAGAAGCTACCCACTCAGCAGTATAGCATTCACTTTCTATTTTCTTTCCCAGGTTCGCTGCCAATAGAAATAAACGTGAGCATCTGTATCTCCTTTCATTCAAAACGCACCGTTTGACCCCCGAACTGTCGCGTTGATACGTCATGTTTCCGTAAACATGAAGTAATGCTGCGAGCTCTCCCCATATGTCAAATCTGCAAGCTGTCTGACCCACTTAAAAACGATTTTAAAAAAAAGAAAGTTAAATTCCCACAAGGGGAGCAAACGGAGAATGCAAAATATTTTGTTCTGGAAAAATGCTCCGGACATTTGAAGCACTTCTAACAAAACACAGGCACCGTGCATTAGAGCGTTGCATGTGAAGGGTTGCCTAATCACATCTGCAAGGTATCGAGCTTGAAAGGTCCCGCAGCTTCAATTACTTTGACTCATCATAACGCAGGCTGGAAATTGCACAGGAGAGAAGCGGCTGCTGGTTCTGACCTTGCTTGGGGACCTCACAATCTCTACTCAGCAGGATGTCCTCCATTGTGGTGTCAAACATGAACCGCACATTCTGCAGGAGGCCCTGTAAGATAGGCAAAGAGGAGTCTTAATTATTCACTTTGAGTCACTTCATATTTTAAAACCATGCATGAGGGGGAAAAAGACAAAAAAAAAACAAAAAAAAACAATTGCAATGAAGGTTCACACTTCACTTGCAAATGCATCTGACTCACTTTTACACGCAAGAGGTACTTTGGTGCCTAAATTTAGATTCTCTCCCACACAGAAAGACCACAGCTAGTGAGCCACTCTGGCAGCTACAGTTTCCAGAGAATATGGTGGGAATAAAATGAACTCCTGTGGCATAGGAATATCATAAAGCCTTTCAGGCATCTGTGATTGACTATAACCATGAAGGAGTGTCCACAGCGTCTCACCCTGAAGTGGCTCTCCCGGCTGGATCCCTTTGCGACGTACATGCGGCTCCCCTCGGCCTGCAGGTGCTCATAGAATGGCTCATCCAGGATGAAGCTGTCTATCAGGCTGCAGCCCACGAACAGGTTTGCATTCTCTCCATGAACGTGGAGGGTGATATTCTTCCACTGAGAGTCGGACAGATCCACTTCCTCAAACTGAACCATGTTCTGGGAGCCGTCCACCCAGTACACCAGGTCCAGAGAGTTGGCCCGTCCGTTGGACACGATCTCAAACTGCCGCTGGCCGTTAGGGCCCTCGAAGCCGATCAAGGTGCCCCGAGAGGCACGGTCCTGTCGCATGCTGGCCATGAACACAAAGCCCTCATTGTTCTGCATCTGTCGTAGGATTTGTTTCAGTATGGGGGCGCCGACCGGGGGCAGGTGGTCAAAGCGGATGAACCGGTATGCAGGCGCATCGGAGTTTTGGCCCCGGAATTGTTTGGCCCCCAGTGTCTTGCGGGTGATGTGACTGATTTCGAACAAGTCGAAAGATGTCTCGTTTTCTTGCTCACCATCTAAAGAGCAAACGATAGAAGGAATGAATTTTAAAATAAATTTGAATCAGAAAAACAGTTTTTAATGACCCTCTTTGCATCACGTGTTCATTAGTTACATACTCACTTTCCAGCAAAGCTTGGAGGAAATTAAATGATAAGAGAAGCAAGACCAGGCTTCTCCAAAGTATCATGTCTCCTTAAGAAAAAAAAAAAGAATGCACTGTAATTAAATTTCCTTGTTTGTATTTCAGTACAGATAAACGCAGTAGATGTAGATAAAGATAATTCTGATGAAATAATATAAAATAATGCATCGACACAATTTAATTAATGGTGATTAACGTTTGCCTCAAACGATCTTTCCATGCAAAAACGAAGTGAAACTTACCTAAAGATTGTAATTTTTTCCAAAGGAAAAAAGAAGGTCTATCCAACAATTAAAAAGAAATGAGACGAGAGCCACTTGGTCTGTGCCGACGCTGAAGTGAAGAGATGCATCCGCATGGAAGAGTAAAGTCCACTTTGGGTGACTTCATCCACCGTCCGGAGTTGAGGCTGCAGCAGTTGCGCCTCCTCCTCCTCCTTCTCCTCCTCCTTCTCCTCCTCCTCCTCCTCCTCTTATAGAATCTCGCCTGTCAATCAAAACTCCTCGCCCATGAGCGGCTTGACGACGGTTGTTAAGAGTTACGTAATTAATCATCTTCCAGCGGAGTATTTGGCTCCACGCGCGGAGATACAACACGGACGTGTGTGGGGGTGTGCCATCCCCCCTCCTCCTCCTCCTCTTCCCCCTTCCTCTCTCACCCTGATGCTCGGCGCCCCCCCGCCCCCCCGGCCCATGCGGGGCTCGGCGTCCCTCTCTGTGTCTGCAGCCACTTCACGCTCACTGGGTTTAGGCATGAAAGCAGACTGCTCACAGCCTGGAGCGACAGAATAATGGCGATGAGGATCAAATAACTGTCAGTTTCACCCCCTAATTTATTATCAAGAAAATAAATCAATGAGAGATGTGTGAAAAATAATCTAACACAACTCAGAGTTCCTTGAAAATGTACTTGATCAAGGTTTCGATTTAGGATTTTTTTTAAATATATATTATTTTTTTGGTGAAATAAGACAAAATTGCAAAGTATCAATGACTCAAAGTAAGAATCCTAACAATGTTTGCAAAAAAAAAAGTGACCTCTGCGGATCGTTAAGATGTTTCCACTTTGCTGGAAGGCAGTGTCTTGTGTCTGGAGACTGCCTTTTTTCCTGCCAGGGCTTCCCCTCCACTGTTTCAGGAAAAGAAAAAGCTGATTTGCCTCAATTTTGGAGCCTGAGGCTGACTGTGGGTAGGCCTCGGTGTACCAATAGGCTTCATCTCAGGGATGGTCTGCGTCAAATGGAAAAGTGCATTCCATTTCAAGGAAAAGGGAGTTTTTAGGGTAGAGTTGAAATGGGTTCACTTTGGGTGACTGTTTTTTTTTTAATTACTAACTGGATGGAATTAGCATTTGTTGGTTATTCAGGAAGAGCAACATCAGATTACAGATAAAATTCTCCAAACATGCTATTTCAGCCCTTTTCTTTGATATCAGTATTTCCCCTGGGATGCTGCTGGAGCTTTTCTGCTCTGCCAGTGCTTGACTTTAGATTAGCGTTAAACAGCAAAATATTAAAGTGGCTGTGTCCAAAATCACTCCCCGTTTCCTATATAGTGCACTAACTAGGGAGTTCACCATTTTGTGGCGCCGTCTTTTTATTAAGTGAGTATCCCTTTACCCTAATTAGTACACTCAGTGTAATACATTAGTGGAAAGGTAGACATCGACAGAGTGGATTTATTGTTTGCTGCACGTTAATCCTAATCAAAAATGTGATTTTACCAGAGGAATACTTTGACACTCTGTGATTAATCTGTGCTTCCACTTTAATTTTGACATTTAGGGTCCTTTTGTACGCATGAGTGTCGCCACATCTACTGACACTTGCTGTGGCCTGTCCTTACAAAGACAAAACAATGCTTTATCAGAGGGTTGTAAAACCACAGAGCTGTTTCAGAGCCAATTTAGGAAGTGGACACAAGACTCCAACAAAGTCATATTTTAAATGAGAAGAATGTAATGTAGCAACACAGATATCAGACTTGTTTAAATCAAACTGTGACCAGGAGCGAGATCACCCTGTGTTATTCCTCAAAGTCCAGCTGTGCACGTGTTTTTTTTGTTTTTTTTTTCTTTTTTGCTGATGACTGCAATATCTGCATTATGCTAGTAGCAGAGAGCAGAGATCAAATGAAGAGAATTGTATAAATTATACAAATACCAGAGAACTGGAGGAGTCCTGACACAGGGGAGATGGATGTCAAGTTAATAAACAAGTCTAGTTTCCAGTTCTCTTTTCCAAGTTGTTGCTTCAGTACTGAGGGCCACAACTTGACACGATCCTCACAGGAAATCTGGCACACCGAATGTTTAAAGTCCTGGACACTTGACATACAGTAACACGCAACGTTCACACCATCTGAGAAATACAGCGGCCTTGGGGTTTGTGGAAAGACAGGGGTTGCTTAGCGATGGTGCTGATGATTTACTTCTGATAGTCGGGTGAGTCTTTCAAGCCAATGGCTGAATCATGTTAATGAAAGAAATTTGGCCCCGGTGACAGGCATTATAAAATATCCTTACATAATTCCACAAAGGATTTTTGTCTGTCTCGTTACACACTTTTTGTGAAGGGCTGGTAAAGTTTGAAATATGCGAGCTCCACTGGGACACTGAAAATCGCACGTTAAATCAAAAAAGCGCTCATTTATTAGATAAAACTTAGAATGGCTCAGTTTGTGTTAATCTGACTAAAGGCCGACATTGGCCTTGATTCAGTTCTACCTTTTGAATGCACAACACTGAAATAACAAGATATCGAACTATGTTAATGTCACCTGATGACACATTTGTTTATGACGGAATGAGGCCAACATGAGAACATTTAAAATGATACCTATTCTTGTCCCTCAACACCCAGATATTTAGGAAAAGTAGAAAAACGCTGGCTTTATTTCTGCAGGACGTATGGGGCAGGTCCTCCCTGAGAATGCGCCATGGCACCGGGGGAGCCCTTGAGCTGTGGAAAAAATCCAAGCTGATTCACACACCATTAATCATCAAATCTCAGCACAGCGGGACTTCTCATGTGACCCTCTGGCTTCGATGGACGCACTGGTGATGCCCAGTTACCCTTGCCGGTTCTCGCCTCTGTCTCCAGGATACAACATGTTTGCTGTTAGAGCATCGGCTTCCAGTTGTCACATAAAACGGCTCACATACTTTGGCTCGCATCAGGCATTGCATCAAAATGAGATAAGCCGTGTTTGACTTGTGCCGGTCTCAGAAGTTTACGTGTAAAGCATGTGGGTGGGATGTGTTGACTTGTAAATTCAACACAAGTGAATATTTGCTGGGTGATACTATGTTGGCCATCGCATCAGCATCACAAGTGTACGATATTATTGTCCTGGAGGGGACAAAATCCAGGCCTGTCAGGCATTTGTTTGTGGTCAGCCAGTGTCCAGAGTTAAAAGATGAACAGAGGAAGTCTGTTTTATTTCTTTTTTGGCGTGCTGAAAGGTGGAATGGCACAAGCTGCCTGCCGGCCATGCTGAACCGGGACCAAATCCAGTAGGCTAGATCCTGTTCCCGGATATATATTTGAACTTTGAAAAACAAGCAAAGCTTCTCCAAAATATAAGGTCTGA
Organism: Arothron firmamentum; assembly: GCA_016586285.1. Lineage (NCBI taxonomy): Eukaryota > Metazoa > Chordata > Actinopteri > Tetraodontiformes > Tetraodontidae > Arothron > Arothron firmamentum. The sequence goes on along the minus strand of BJFM01000701.1, from coordinate 62,594 downwards.
GTGCAAGTTTCAAATAAATATTGTATGCCTCATGGCATGAAATGACTCCAAGTGTTTCTTTAAATACTGAGTCATACGTACCTGTATTTAGATGATTATGTACGAACAATCATCTTTTCATCCTCCTCTTTAACAATTCCATTTTCATGTCCTAGATGCGATCATTTGCTAATAGCTTCCAGATTTTCCTACATTTGTGCTAAAGCTAAAGAATGTGTGGTGACAGATAAATCAGAATTGTGTATCTGAGCTTGACAACTTCTTTGGATATTAAGTGCACTTTTAATGAAGGACTCTGGATGAGTAACAAGGGACTGAGGTTAAAATGCAAAAGCAAAGCAAACTGGATGCAGAGATTTATGTGTGTGTGTGTGTGTGTGTGTGTGTGTGTGTGTGTGTGTGTGTGTGTGTGTGTGTGTGTGTGTGTGTGTGTGTGTGTGTGTG